>CM019182.2:41657328-41678324 GCA_009739505.2 Apolygus lucorum
TTATTTTTGAACCCTTAGAAGTGTCCTACATCAACCAAAATCTTCGGGGCACAACTATACCCCAAATGGAGCCTACATACCAGATTTCATCAAAATCGGTCAATACTATGTGACTGATTTGTTCGGGGGACGTGGGTTAGACTCGCTTCCACGAATTCCACTCAACATTCTACACATTTTGGATTCTACGTATCTTGAAACGTAAACCATCAAATTTTGAGGGGGTGTTAAAAAACATTTTTTCTTGGTCGATTCCAAAGGTTCATTATTGAAAATAATACACCACAATGGGAAGAACTACTGAATAGACGGGCTCTCCCATGTTTTTTTTTTTTTTTTTTACATATTTCCCTGGCAATTATACCTAGTTCGATCTTGATGATTCCAGCGGCAAACTTTCATTTTTCGCTTTTTTCATTTCGCTTAAAATTCCCAAGCCTCATGCACTAATGAATTTCTAAAATCGTTGAAAATTTCAAGTTTAGCTACATTTTATGCGAGAAAAACATAACTGAATTAATGGGTTTTCCCATTTTTCTATGGTCATTACTGTTCGATTTTGATGATTCCAGCGGCAATATTTCAGTTTTTCAATTGCCTAGAGCCGTGCACTAATGCTTTAATAAAAAGTCGATTCTAAAAATTTTGAGGCCATTGCAATAGCTTCATTTTCCTTGAAAATTCGCTTTAAAAAAGTCGCAGGTTAAAGTTAGGGGACATAACCTACCTTATATCCGCTTCAAAAAAAATTAATTAAAGAAAGAAAAACAATTTGAGGCGGCTTCGGAGTGACTGGTAATTGACATAACTATCGCGTAACAAGTAGAGCGGGTTCTAGCGAAAAAAAACCCACATCACGCAATACGTGTGATATCTTCAACACGACAAAGAGCTTTCGACCTTGATATAGAGAACGGCGATTATCCGGCTGGGATGGGAATATAATAACATGAGGTTTCCCAGTTTTTAATGGATATGAACAGGAAATAACTCATCTTCGTGTCTCACATTAACCAAGCCTTGGAGGTCGGCCTAGTAAGATTGTAAACTCTAGGACTTCACAGTGTTTTCAAAAATATGAGATGAGTAAGTACTCTTAGGTTTTTAAGAACTGAGGTCAGTTCAAATGAATTTTAAGTGGCCTATTTAAGCAAGTTTTCTCGGAATGAATGTTCAAATGGAGTGAAAAATGACGCATCCAAATGCAGAATAACGAAGACGTGAATTTTAATTACAAGCACAGAGCTCTTGACTTTCTACTGTACATATCTTCCTACTACACCAGGGTGTCCAGCTATTTCCAAAAAAAAAAAAAAAAATTCACTGAGTTTTCCAGGGTCAAATTACGACTTTTTCCAGGGTGCTTCAATATGATCATAATTTCTCAAAATTCTGGTTTTCAAGGACATTTTGAAATGAAAAAGCATTAGAGATATAGCAGCTTATCTTAAAACATCAATCTGTAACTCAATTGTTCGAAAAAGTCGAAATCATCGAAACTTGTTGGTTTACTCGAGAGAAATGACCACTTCAAAGGCTTGTTTTCACCTTCGATTGTTCGAAAAATTCGAGACTGAATGTTGAAATCATCGAAACTGGTTGGGTTACTCGAGAGAAATGACCACTTCAAAGGCTTGTTTTCACCTTCGATTGTTCGAAAAATTCGAGACTGAATGTTGAAATCATCGAAACTGGTTGGGTTACTCGAGAGAAATGACCACTTCAAAGGCTTGTTTTCACCTTCGATTGTTCGAAAAATTCGAGACTGAATGTTGAAATCATCGAAACTGGTTGGGTTACTCGAGAGAAATGACCACTTCAAAGGTTTGTTTTCACCTTCGATTGTTCGAAAAATTCGAGACTGAATGTTGAAATCATCGAAACTGGTTGGGTTACTCGAGAGAAATGACCACTTCAAAGGCTTGTTTTCACCTTCGATTGTTCGAAAAATTCGAGACTGAATGTTGAAATCATCGAAACTGGTTGGTTTACTCGAGAGAAATGACCACTTCAAAGGCTTGTTTTCACCTTCGATTGTTCGAAAAATTCGAGACTGAATGTTGAAATCATCGAAACTGGTTGGGTTACTCGAGAGAAATGACCACTTCAAAGGCTTGTTTTCACCTTCGAGTGTTCGAAAAATTCGAGACTGAATGTTGAAATCATCGAAACTGGTTGGGTTACTCGAGAGAAATGACCACTTCAAAGGCTTGTTTTCACCTTCGAGTGTTCGAAAAATTCGAGACTGAATGTTGAAATCATCGAAACTGGTTGGGTTACTCGAGAGAAATGACCACTTCAAAGGCTTGTTTTCACCTTCGAGTGTTCGAAAAATTCGAGACTGAATGTTGAAATCATCGAAACTTGTTGGGTTACTCGAGAGAAATGACCACTTCGAAGGCTTGTTTTCACCTTCGATTGTTCGAAACAACAAACAATTTGTCATAAAATTAATATTAGATCCAAGGTAGTGCATTTGACAATGTGGTTATGATATAAAGGGTAAACAATTCTTTTGTGGAAAACATCGATGGCTGCCCCAGATACTAGAATGTTTAATACTTTATTATGTTTTGCTAGTCATCATTGGTTTATACTAATTATACATCTTGCTACCTTCTCATGTAGTGTGATTTTACTATGTTTCAGGTTAGTACAGCAGACTTATTCTAGGCTCTGAATGAGATTGTAAGTACTACTTGAAATTAATATTCCCTATCTTTCACAAACAAGAAGAAAGAAAGTACAATAAGAAATTAACAATCATGCAATTGAGATAGAAATTAACTTTCCTCAAAGAATCACTATGATCAATTTATAAGAATGCGATAGGTAGTTACGGTACTCGGCTTCTATCGGTCCTGTTCGTGTATCGTATGCTGCTACTCTCCTTTTCTAGCTTGCTTGGTGATGAGATCCGAGATAGATACACAGGGTGTCTACACTTAAGACGAGCATAATTTCAGGATTCGATTCTTCAAGGTATTTCCAAAAAAAGTGTTTCGTAGCAATTTTCTTTTAACCCACTCAAAACTCTTTTTTCTTCACATGGTGCACTTGACTGTTTCTTCCTCTCTCCATTCAAAACTACCCCTCCTTCAGTTAAGTAAGTTCCCAAATCACTCGAGATATTTTTTATTTGACAAATCTGGTAAATATCGAAAAAAAATCATACCTCAAGGTATAGTTTTGAATTCATTGCTATTCTCCCAAAAAATTGAAATGTCTTTTCAATTTCAATGTCGAACAGAAGACAAGTTGAAGCTCCAGATGAGTTGAAGAATTCCAATATATTATTAATCAGTGTGACCATTCATGTATGAATAGCCCACTTGTAAGAGTTTAACAATTTCCATCTCTCCAATAGCTGCAAATCTGTTGAAATCGAGTCTTGGAAATTTGCCTCATTTTATATTATTCGATATTCTATTATAGAACGAACGATAAACTTCAATTCTCATTGAATAATCCGAAAGGATCGTTCCCCTTTTATGGGACGTGCCTAAAAACGGCTGATCGCTCGGATAAGGCGTTCGTACTTGGGAAGCGGGGTGTGATTGGGAGCACCCTCATTTGCATAATTCTTCGATAACCCGCAGTGAAGTTTTATTACCGTGAATTAGAAGATCGTGTAAATCCGACAGATGGCCAGCGATAAGCGGTGGCTGACAGGGTTACTTATCTTCTTATCGATCGATGATAATTATAGAGATAAGTGACTCCACGTTGATCACCTCGTTAATCATTTTTGGAACTTTGTTTTTCCGTGACCCATAATTTTAGTAGTGTTGCTTTCGTTGAAATTTTAATGATTGTTTACGGTGAGTTCTAACTCCCAACTTCTTAGTCATCGTGTGTGGATTTAAAGACTAAATTACAATATTGTCTCAACATTATTCACTCCGGTCAATTATGGACAGTTTATTAGTCTGATACATAATAGAGAATGATAGAGGCTTTGATGTTTCCAACCTCAGAATTCAGAAGGGATCCTAGATAACCTAAAAATTTCCTGGGGTTGGAGAGAGGGTAGTTAGTATAGTATAGGTTCTAGGCAAGACGTTGATGACTCCAGTACATCAAGGGAATTAAAGGGTTTGGAAAACCTTGGGAAAGTGGGATACAGCCCACCGAGGGAAATTGGGGTGATCCTAATAAGTTGATAAGTCTAGCTTCGCGAGGAAAATTCGTACTCAATTCACCGTAGGGAGTTGGGGTCTAGCCCAACTAAGTCAAGTTGGCAGTCAAAACCTACTGAAAGAAGTTTGTTTTTAGCTCAAGTAAGTCATGTTGGGAATCTAAACTAGTGCAGGAAGTTTGGGTCTAGCCCAAGTAAGTCACGTTAGAATTCTAACCTACTGAAGGAAGTTTGGGTCTAGCCCAAGTAAGTCACGTTGGAATTTTGACCTTCTGAAGAAAGTTTAGCTCTAGCCCAAGTAAGTCACGTTGGGATTCTAAACTAGTGCAGGAAGTTTGGGTCTAGCCCTAGTAAGTCACGTTGGAATTCTAACCTACTGAAGGAAGTTTGGGTCTTGCCCAAGTAAGTCACGTTGGAATTCTGACCTTCTGAAGTAAGTTTAGGTCTAGCCCAAGTAAGTCACGTTAGAATTCTGACCTACTGAAGGAAGTTTGGGTCTAGCCCAAGTATATCACGTTAGAATTCTGACCTACTGAAGTAAGTTTAGCTCTAGCCCAAGTAAGTCACGTTGGGATTCTAAACTAGTGCAGGAAGTTTAGGTCTAGCCCAAGTAAGTCACGTTGGAATTCTGACCTACTGAAGGAAGTTTGGGTCTAGCCCAAGTAAGTCACGTTAGAATTCCGACCTACTGAAGTAAGTTTGGGTCTAGCCCAAGTAAGTCACGTTAGAATTCCGACCTACTGAAGTAAGTTTAGGTCTAGCCCAAGTAAGTCACGTTAGAATTCTGACCTACTGAAGGAAGTTTGGGTCTAGCCCAAGTATATCACGTTAGAATTCTGACCTACTGAAGTAAGTTTAGCTCTAGCCCAAGTAAGTCACGTTGGGATTCTAAACTAGTGCAGGAAGTTTGAGTCTTGCCCAAGTAAGTCACGTTGGAATTCTGACCTTCTGAAGTAAGTTTAGGTCTAGCCCAAGTAAGTCACGTTAGAATTCTGACCTACTGAAGGAAGTTTGGGTCTAGCCCAAGTAAGTCACGTTAGAATTCTGACCTACTGAAGTAAGTTTAGGTCTAGCCCATGTAAGTCACGTTGGAATTCTGACCTACTGAAGGAAGTTTGGGTCTAGCCCAAGTAAGTCACGTTAGAATTCCGACCTACTGAAGTAAGTTTAGGTCTAGCCCAAGTAAGTCACGTTAGAATTCTGACCTACTGAAGAAAGTGTGGGTCTAGCCCAAGTAAATCGCGTTGGGATTCTAACCTACTGAAGGAAGTTTGGGTCTTGCCCACTTTTGCCTCGGTCCGAATGCAATGAAATCTAATTAACTGTGAATTTTCAACAGACAGACACAGTAATATGCTTTAAAATTTTGGTTTCGGTTCAACCAATTTACAGATACGAAGCCCAACTTCATAAATAGTTAGGAGGCTAAATTCATGTTCATAATTATGGGTAAGCTCTGGGCCAGGTTTTAGGCTTCATCTTGTTATCGATCTTCATTTGACCGACTCTCATTAGAGCAAATTCATAATTAAGAATGAAGCGGATTGGTTTCAATTAAAAGAGCTCTCCGAGGGACCCAACAGAATATCTCGAGTTCCTGAGGCCTCAGGGAGAATTTTCGGTGCAGCCATCGATACGCCCAAGAAGTGAGCTATCAATCTTGTCCTGGGACGGGCTGCCGATTCCCACGATTCCTTCAAGGTTTTTCTTCTGGACCGAATCGATTTGATAAGAATAGCTCGAACACTCCTCGTTTCTTTGTAGTATTTTAATTGGGATTTTTGGAGGTTGGAGCGTTTTTGATGAATGATATTTCCTGGCTTTAGGTGAAGGGGAGTTGTTTAGAATATGAGATCTGTCGATCTGTGATGTGGTAATGCTGCTGAGGAAGGGGGTGGGGATTGTTCGAGATAAAGAAGGTACCGTTAACTGGGGTTATTGGAGTGTACTTCTACAATTTTGCTTCCGAGTCTACCAAGGTAACGGAAGCTTTGTTTTCACTTTTCAAGGTCGAAAAAAAAAGTTCTCCAAAATCAAAATTTCCACTCGCGTTTTGCGTTTTAGACCTTTCTGAACAATTTTGGTTCAGTGTCTGTGTGTCTGTCTGTCTGTGTGTCTGTCATGAATTCCTTGTAACGCGCATAACTATACGAAGTTATTGTCCGATTTCAATGAAATTTTCAGGGATTGTGCGGGTTGGTGTGTAGACAGTCCCCTATGAAAATCATCATCCCCGGACTGATAGAAGCGACTGCGCATGCGCAAACGTGAATTCCTTGTAGCGGCCATAACTTCTACATTTTCCATCCGATTTCAATGAAATTTTCAGGGATTGTGCGGGTTGGTGTGTAGACGGTCCCTTATGAAAATCATCACCTTCGGACTGATAGTAGCTACTGCGCATGCGCAAACGTGAATTTCCTTGTAACGGCCATATCTTCCACTTTTTCTACCCGATTTCGATGAAATTCTCAGGGATTATGCGAATTAGATTGTAGATAGTCCCCTATGAAAATCATCACCTTCGGACTGATAGTAGCCACTGCGCATGCGCAAACGTGAATTTCCTTGTAACGTCCATAATTTCTACATTTTCTATCCGATTTCAATGAAATTTTCAGGGATGTTACAGAATAGTATTTAGATGGTCCCCTATGAAAATCACCACCTTCGGACTGATAGTAGCCACTGCGCATGCGCAAACGTGAATTCCTTGTAACGGCCATAACTTCTACATTTTCCATCCGATTTCAATGAAATTTTCAGGGATGTTACAAATTAACTTGTTTTGATGTTTTGAGATTAATTACTATGCATCGGATCATCTATACAATCGGGTTATGGATACGAGGAAGCTATGTGCCACACCCACTTGTTTTTATTTCTCCTACCAAGATATTATGCTAATTGTTGTGAATAAATGTGGAAAACACTGCAAATTATTACACAAAGGTTTATTTTTTCTATATAGATCACTCGTATGCAAAGAAAACGGCTTTTCCATTGTTACCACCAACCAACTTGAAGAAAAACATCGATCTCATTTCGGTCAGCTGAAATTTGAAGGGAGATTAGGCCTCTTTTGCGATTCACTCTCGTGTTTATGGTTTATCATAAGTCCAACCCTTAAAATATCGTAGGGAACGAACGGTTTGTCCTACAGGGCTCCGCCTGGTCTCAAAAATTCAATACTATCCTAAATTGATGGAAAAACAATACATACAAATTTTTTGAGTTAGGGCGTTTTCAAAATTTCAACCCTTATTTTTTAACCCTTAGAAGTGACTTACATCAACCAAAATCTTCGGGGCACAACTAGACCCCAAATGGAGCCTACATACCAAATTTCATCAAAATCGGTCAATGCTAAGTGGGGAAAGTGCCGCGTACGGCGGACGGGCGGCCAAATTTTTATTCGATTTTGGTTTATTATTTTCAATAATGAACCTTTGGAATCGACCAAGAAAAAATAAATTTTAACACCCCCTCGAAATTTTATGGTTTACGTTTCAAGGTACGTAGAATCCAAAAATCGAATAAAAATTTGGCCGTCCGTCCGCCGTACGCGGCACTTTCCCCAATTAGCATTGACCGATTTTGATGAAATTTGGTAAGTAGACTCCATTTGGGGTCTAGTTGTGCCCGAAGATTTTGGTTGATGTAGGTCACTTCTAAAGGTCGAAAAAATGAATTTTGAAATTTTGAAAACGCCCTAACTCAAAAAATGTTGATATAAAGGTATTGTTTTTCCTTCAATTTAAGATTCTATAGAAATTTTTGAGACCACCCGAAGCTCTGTAGGACAAACCGTTCGCTCACTACGAGAATTTAAAGTTTGGACGTACGAAAAATCAGAAACAAACGAAAATCAGAAACGAGTGTGAATCACAAAAGAGGCCTAATCTCCGTTCAAATTTCAGCTGACCGAAATGCGATCGATGTTTTTCATGTTGGATGGTTGGTGGCTTTGCAGACGAGTGATCTATATAGAAAAATAAAAAAATAATAAACCATTGTGTATTAATTTGCAGCGTTTTTGAATTCTACGTACCTTGAAACGTAAACCAACAAATTTTGAGAGGGGGTTAAAATTTTTTGTTTCTTGGTTGATTCATTTTGAACTTAACATTGAGCATTTTGAACTTATTCTCAATGCAGTGTCTGCGTCCCTCTCTCACAGAGGAGGAACGTCCAAAAATTGTCGTAAGGGGTATGTACAATACCTACTGATTCAATATGAACCCTACGAAATTATTCATATAGTCCTGCCCTCAGTTTGTATATTTTCTCACTACCTTACAACAGTTCCTCATCACCCTCACAGTGTATTCCGTTCGGTCCTTCAGTTAGGAACGAATATACCGAGCGAAGGGTGGAATCGGCTCTGTTCGACCCTGCAATCTGTTGATTCATCTGCCAACTACATCACGCGTCCAACATCGATTTTCCGTGAATTATTACCCAACGGCCCTGTGCAGTACATGAAAGCAAAATTTCACTCTTATAACAAATGCCATACATTCGATTCTTTCAGAAAACAAATCGATTTATTGAAGAAGAATTGTCCATTAAGTCATGTTTCGTTATTCTACGGAAGGAAGCTGCTCACGAGAAAAGGAAGACATCATCTGTGTAAGCAATAAATTCAGCTTTTCACCGGGTTCTTTGACCATCTTAAAAACACATCAAAACTCAGGAGTCTTTTGAAGCGTTTTAAGTTAAGGTGAAAGCACCAATGCTGGGATGCTTAAGGTCCTTAGCAATTCCATTGCATCGGTTTTCTTGGTATTTTTCTAAATTTTTCAGATCAAAAGCTTCTGAAGACACCAATAGCTCCAGCAAATCTTCCTCTTCACGTAGAATGTCTGAAAATTGCTTTAAAAGTAAGTTTTTGTTATAATAATCAGTTTTGCTCAGCTACTTGTTTTGTACCATTAGTGGAACGCTGAAAATTTTGGGAGTTCCTAAGTTGGAATATTTTGCTCCAGTCGTGGAGCGATGCCAAAATTTCAACTCCTCATTAAAATTTCCCCTGTTTTGCCTTCTGCGTAACCAGTAATCAAATTTCCATATCAAGCTTTCTATTTTTCGAATCGAGTGTGAAGCGTTTAGTTCTTTCTAATAAACTTGATTGTGAAGGTGTGAAGCCATTATAGTGTGGTAGGTAGTACCTACCAATAGGTAGGTGTGGTAGGTAAAAAAATTGGTAGGTAAAACAATGTTTGTAGGTAAAAAACGCTGCAAATCATTGCTCACTGATCAGCTGAGTGAGCTCCGAAGCCATTTTCAATGCTATTGAATGGAAGTGCTCTTCCAGGCGTCTCCAGCATTTGAGGATATCTTCTTCACTCCTCAGATCACTGATCAGCTGAGTGAGCTCCAAAGCCATTTTCAATCCTATTGAATGGAGGTGCTCTTCCAGGCGTCTCCAGCATTCGAGGAGATCTTCTTCACTCTTCTGATCACTCATTCATCACATTCATAATCCGAGTAACATCATTCTCTACATCATCTATGATTTATCATAGATAGATGATTTATTATAGATATGATAGATTACTCTCGCTAGTTCCTTGTTTTTGGTTTATTATTTTCAATAATGAACCTTTGGAATCGACCGAGAAGAAAAAAATTTTTAACACCCCCTCAAAATTTGTTGGTTTACGTTTCAAGGTACGTAGAATCCAAAAATCGAATAAAAATTTGGCCGCCCGTCCGTCTTACGCGGCACATTCACCTCGATTTTGATGAAATTAGGTATGTAGGCTCCATTTGGGGTCTAGTTGTGCCCCGAAGATTTTGGATGATGTAAATCACTTCTAAGGGTCAAAAATTGAATTGTAAAATTTTGAAAACGCTCTAACTCAAAAAATTTTGATATAAAGGTATTGTTTTTCCATCAATTTAAGATAGTATAGAATTTTTAGAATTTTTTGACACCACGCAGAGCTCTTTAGGACAAACCGTTCGCTCCCTACGAGAATTTAAAGTTTGGACGTACGATAAATCAGAAACACGAGTGTGAATCGCAAAAGAGGCCTAATCTCCGTTCAAATTTTAGCTGACCGAAATGCGATCGAAGTTTTTCTTCATGCTGGATGGTTGGTGGCTTTGCAGACGAGTGATCTATACAGAAAAATAAAAAATAATGAACCATTGTGTAATAATTTGCAGTGTTTTTTTAAAAGGATTTTGGAAAGGACCACAAAATGGTACAGAAAAGTCACAGAAATAGTTTTGGAAGCTGAAATTTGCGAGTACTGATCTCCTTAATTTATTAATGTAGGAATGTAGAGACGAGAAACGGAAAACAACGACAGGACGTGAAATTTAAACAAAATGCCAACTTCATCAGACCAAAAATCCCACATTTTCAGTGTGCGGATTTACAGCCCCGAGCGGTCGTTTCACCTCTAGTTTCTGCTTGAAATGATGTAACAAGCACTTTGGCGGGAATGCGAACTGCCAAACTTTCTGAATGCAAACCCTTATTCATGAACACATTTTAAGTTATCTCTGACTTTTCCGAATCAGAGGGTTCCTAAGAACACGAATCATGCGTTTTTCCCTCGATTTTCGTTTGATGCGCACACCCTATTGTGGTTCTTCATGTGAGTCGATCATGACCTCTTCACAAAAATGGTTAATTATGACTTCTCATGTCCCCCAACTTCTCCCTTGAAACTCTCAATAGGCGTTCACAGTGAAATATCCTTGCAGGTCGTAGCTCGGTGATTCAGGACGGTGTTCAGGTGGCCCCTTCCCAGTCAGCTCTCAAGGACTCCAAGGCCGCGAACCCTCGAGGGGCATTTCGATTCAGAGTGGAAGGTGAAGGCGTCCGAACCGTTTGTTTCGGCTATTTAGAAAAAAACTCGTATAAGTAATCACCTTCGAGATGACAAGGGAGAGGTCCTTCGACCTCCTGAGCACTCTAGCGGTCTTACGTTCAACTCGGAGTATTCTATTGGTGATATCCCATAGTGAAACAAAAACTGAGGTGTTATTAGGGACTAGGATGAGTTCCTTCCTAGCCCTTGCCTGCCTGACAGCCCTGATGTTATACCTGCAGAACCCACAACATGAACAAATATGGGAAAATTTACAATCACTCAGGGAATTAAAAACCTTTATGGAGTACATTTAAATTATTTTTAGCTTAAAATTCACCAATGTTCCTAATAATGTTTAGTGGGGTTACACATGCAAGGAAACTTATCTAGGTTGATGATGGTAAATTTTTTTGAGAAAGCAAATCTATCTTCAACATCCTTGGGGATTGGATAAGTTGCTAAATAGTGATGAAAACGCCTTAGCGCTGAAAAAGCCCACATCAGTGGTCTCTGTGATTAACTATTTCACGATTATTGCCAGATTTTTGGTCTAGTTGTGCCTCGAAGCTTTTTGTTGATGTCAGTCACTTCTAAGGGTTGTAAATTAAGGGCTGAAATTTTCAAAACGCCCTAGCCAACTACTTCCATAAATGTATTGTTTTTTCATCTATTAAAAATATTATTGAATTGTTAGAATCGAATGAGACCACCCAGAGCTCTGTAGGGCCAACCGTTCGCTCGCAAATTTTAGCTGACTAAAATGTGAACGTTGTTCGTTTCTTTGACTGAATTTCTGAAATTTTGTAACATATTATTCATCTTACTTTACAAAAATTCGTTCAAAATTCGTACAAATATTCGTTTACTTTACAAAAATACACTATGTTTGGAAAAAGTTTCATTTGGTTTGGAAAAGGTTTCATTTGACTTGGAAAAGGTTGTATTCGACTTGGAAAAGGTTTCATTTGGCTTGGAAAAGGTTTCATTTGACTTGGAAAAGGTTTCATTTGGCTTGGAAAAGGTTTCATTCGACTTGGAAAAGGTTTCATTTGACTTGGAAAAGGTTTCATTTGGCTTGGAAAAGGTTTCATTTGACTTGGAAAAGGTTTCATTCGACTTGGAAAAGGTTTCATTTGACTCGGAAAAGGTTTCATTCGACTTGGAAAAGGTTTCATTCGACTTGGAAAAGGTTTCATTTGACTTGGAAAAGGTTTCATTTGGTTTGGAAAAGGTTTCATTTGACTTGGAAAAGGTTTCATTCGACTTGGAAAAGGTTTCATTCGACTTGGAAAAGGTTTCATTTGACTTGGAAAAGGTTTCATTTGGTTTGGAAAAGGTTTCATTTGACTTGGAAAAGGTTTCATTCGACTTGGAAAAGGTTTCATTCGACTTGGAAAAGGTTTCATTTGACTTGGAAAAGGTTTCATTTGGCTTGGAAAAGGTTTCATTTGACTTGGAAAAGGTTTCATTCGACTTGGAAAAGGTTTCATTTGACTTGGAAAAGGTTTCATTCGACTTGGAAAAGGTTTCATTTGACTTGGAAAAGGTTTCATTTGGCTTGGAAAAGGTTTCATTTGACTTGGAAAAGGTTTCATTCGACTTGGAAAAGGTTTCATTTGACTTGGAAAAGGTTTCATTCGACTTGGAAAAGGTTTCATTCGACTTGGAAAAGGTTTCATTTGACTTGGAAAAGGTTTCATTTGGTTTGGAAAAGGTTTCATTTGACTTGGAAAAGGTTTCATTCGACTTGGAAAAGGTTTCATTCGACTTGGAAAAGGTTTCATTCGACTTGGAAAAGGTTTCATTTGGTTTGGAAAAGGTTTCATTTGACTTGGAAAAGGTTTCATTTGACTTGGAAAAGGTTTCATTCGACTTGGAAAAGGTTTCATTTGACTTGGAAAAGGTTTCATTTGGCTTGGAAAAGGTTTCATTTTACTTGGAAAAGGTTTCATTCGACTTGGAAAAGGTTTCATTTGACTTGGAAAAGGTTTCATTCGACTTGGAAAAGGTTTCATTCGACTTGGAAAAGGTTTCATTCGACTTGGAAAAGGTTTCATTTGACTTGGAAAAGGTTTCATTCGACTTGGAAAAGGTTTCATTCGACTTGAAAAAGGTTTCATTTGACTTGGAAAAGGTTTCATTTGGTTTGGAAAAGGTTTCATTTGACTTGGAAAAGGTTTCATTCGACTTGGAAAAGGTTTCATTTGGTTTGGAAAAGGTTTCATTTGACTTGGAAAAGGTTTCATTCGACTTGGAAAAGGTTTCATTTGACTTGGAAAAGGTGTTATTTGGCTTGGAAAAGGTTTCATTTGACTTGGAAAAGGTTTCATTTGACTTGGAAAAGGTTTCATTTGACTTGGAAAAGGTTTCATTTGGCTTGGAAATGCTATAAAAAATAACATTTTTAACTACTGGAGTCCTTGTCCACCTTCATTCCTTCTACAATGTTCAATAAAGTGTTTTTTCTCTCTCTTTAAAAAAAAAATAAAATAAAATAAAAAAACATTATTGGTTCATAGCACGTTTTTCAGGTCACTATGGTTGTTTCAACTTACAGTTTTCCGTCGAACATTTGCGACTATCTCGAACACTAACACGCACGCATCTTATTAACCCGGCACTTTTAATTAATTTTTCGTTATTGTTCTTCATAGATTTATTTTGATATTGGTACTGATCCAACTAATTATTGTTATCTCGTTGAAACTGACTGTTAACGGGAGTTTCTAATCGTCCCGCGTATCATTGTTATCATTGTTTACTTGTTGAAGCAGAGGCCTACTTAATCACCTGCCTACTGTCGTAATTTAATGTAGGTAGCATCGCAATTTTCAACTTTCAGTGCAAACAGAGCACCATATTTGCATGTAATAAATTGGGCATAATTAATTGAGGTTTTGGCCACCAACATCCACAGCTTAACAGTACGCAACATCGCTGATCTGATCAATCAGGCCTACGGTGACGTCACACCTTTTTCCTGGAATCGGAGCCATACTTCCTGGAAATTCTCTCGCTCACCGGCTCCCGACCTACCTCAATATACCTCTAACTTTGTCCGAAATCATCGCCGCTCAAATCTTAAGTTCGTGGCCGTTTTTGACTGTAAAGTGAAGTTCGCCGCGCTGTTAACGGGTACCCGAAAGTCGCGAGTGCCGAGAAAACATAATAAGTTAAATTTCGTGGAAAAAGGGACAGTTTTCTCGCGCCACCCTACCCCTTGGGATCTGTTGGGGACCGCGACCACCACGCCAGCTGCAGCTGAATACCATATCCAAGGAACCCAGGTACCTACCATCATAATTTTGCATCTTTTATGCCCAATTTAAAATTGTATGTTCATAAAATCTATAATTCACAGTCCACTCCTCTTTAAGTGCCGGGATAGGTAGTCCTCCCTACACTTACCACTGAGCCCAGTGTTTGGCATTCCAACATTTCTGGTTCCGTTCTAACCGGATTAAATCAGTATAGAACATTAAATTTCCGTTTGAATCGGATTATTATAGGTTTTAATCCTTTGTAAGTTCATTTTATTGAAAACTGAACCGGTAGGTACCTCCCTGATTTGAGCGGTAGGACAAATTAACCTCTCCATAATATAGTTTGGAGAAAATTGCTTGGTAATCCAGCATATATTTGAACTATCACCTTGGTTGTAGCATTTGCAAGATGCGTACTATTAGTTATATACTCGTCGGTGACAGATATATTTTTTAATAGTTGTGACCATCGAGACTGTGATAGTTGTGACCATCGAGACTGTGATAGTTGTGACCATCGAGACTGTGATAGTTGTGACCATCGAGACTGTGATAGCTGTGATCATCGAGATTTGTAATAGTTGTGATTATCGATATTTGTAATATTTCTGGCTTTCGTGATGCCTACCGATATACCTCCTGTTGCTGATCGAGGCATAATTAAAATCCAGCGAATCATTAAGGCACATGGTGAGGAGTTGAAAGTGATTCGTAACAAAGGTTTCACTGCCGTCCATTCCAGCAGGGATAGGTATATTTTTCGGGGTATGTATACCACCGTTGAAAATACCTACTCAAAATTTTGCGAAAAATGGGAAGAAGCCATTGATTACTGTGAAACTCATGGAATCACACCTCCGTTCCCGACTGCTGAGGATGACAATTATCGCAAGGAAATTCAGGATTTTTATTTCGAAATTCACAGTTTTTATCTCCAGGTTATGGAGACACTCGATTCTGGGAACACTAATGCTTTTCGCCCCTCCGAGGTCAACAATTCAACTCTTTCTCGTCCCGGTGCCAGAGCAATCTTACCGAAAATCCCCATAAAGACCTTTGATGGTGAACTGACTGATTGGCCGAGTTTTAAACAACTCTTCACATCGCTGATCGGGGAGGAGCCGAGTTTGACTGACGCTGAAAGATTCCATTATCTCATCAGTTACCTTAGTGGTCCCGCGCAGAACACCGTCCGTCATATTGCGGTAGTGGGGGAGAATTTTGGCCAAGCCTGGGACGTCCTTCTCAAGACTTATGATGATCCTCGAAAACTCGCTTGCGTTTACTTGGAACGTTTCTTGTCTTATAAATCCCCACCAGGAGAACCCAGTGCTGCTTCCTTACAAGCCTACCTGTCTCATGTGACCGAAAGTGTTTCTTCCTTGAGGAATCTGAATATTCCAGATTTGGCAGAGTACTTGTTGTGTGAAATGGCCCTTCGCAATCTTGACGCTTATACTCGTCGGGAATTTGAAATTTCGATCGTGGGTACTCCCTTCCCAAAATTCACGGATCTCCGAGATTTTGTTCAAAATCGATTTCATGTCCTCCAGATGACACCGGTGATTCCCAGTGTCAAGTCTGAGACGTCCAAAACACCCTTCAAGTTTTTTAAGAGCCCAAACAAGATCGCTAGACAAGCTACCCAGCCCGTTCTTATGGCACGGAGTTCTGACGCTTCATCGACTGCCAAGTCTCGCTGTCATATTTGTCGGGAAAACCATGGATTGTTGAAGTGCCCCACCTTCCAGAAGTCTACGCCCGCTCAACGGCTCGACCTTCTTCGACGCTATGATGGATGCAGAAACTGCCTTGCCAACACGCATCGGACCAAGGATTGCACTTCGTCATCGTTTTGCCGGGAGTGCCGCAAGCGTCACCACACGGAGTTGCACCTCCCCACTGCCCAGGGTGTCCCTGTGACTGATAGGGAGAATCCAAGGCCATCTGAATCTGGTTTTGCTGGAGCCAACACGCACCTCAATGCAGGAGTCTTGCTGAGTACCGTTGTTGCGCAAATTCAGGATGCCAATGGGAGACCGATGGAGTTCCGCGGGATCCTAGATGCAGGCTCTCATTTCTCCTTTATAACTGAGGACTGCGCCCGCTGTTTGAGGAAGTCGTCACGTCCATTTCGAGGAGCTATTGCAGGAGTGAATCACTCCCCACTCCAGCAAGTCAAGGGTCAGATCAGTGTTACTTTTCTCACACCTGGGACTGCTGCACCTTTGGAAACTGATGCCATCATCGTACCAACCATCACACCACCCCTTCCACAATCTACGCTGGTGTCCGGCATGTGGGAGGACTATCTGTCCTATAGTTTGAGTGATCCTGAATTCACCAAACCTGGACCAATTGCCTTTCTAATTGGGGCAGATTTGTATGCAGACGTGGTAACTGGAGGTCCAATCACCCTTCATGAGGAGGGTCCACGTCTCATGCCCACTGTCTTTGGGTATACTGTCATTGGTCGCTACTCAGATGAGCCAGCTTCCAGTCCATCTGTTGCCCTCATGACCTTGTCAGATCTGTCCACCCAGATTGCCCATTTCTGGGAACTGGAAGAGCCAGCACCTGTTAAGATTCTGTCTCCTGATGAGGACCAATGTGAGCAGCACTTCCTCAGGACACATTATCGCGAGAACGATGGAAGATATGTGGTGTCTTTGCCATTCAGGACCCCTTCTCCAAACATGATCCCTAACACCAAGCGAGTACTTAATTGCTTCTATGCTCTGGAGTCCAGACTGGCAAAAAATGAGTCACTCCGGGAAATGTATCATGCTCACATGCAGGAGTACATTGATCTGGGGCACATGAGTCCTGCCAAAGATCCACCACGGTATCTAGTACCTCATCATGCGGTCTTCAAGGAGGAAGGAGAGAACCGTAAACTTCGAGTGGTTTATGATGCTAGTTTCCCCACTGCTACTGGGAGTCTGAATGATCAGTTGCTTACCGGCCCCAAGTTGCAAGCTGACATCACTGCAATCTTATTGAATTTTCGCCAGCATCGTTACGTTTTTCGATGTGACATCGTTAAGATGTTTCGTCAGGTCTGGTTAAACCCTGCTGATCGCTGTTATCAACAGATCGTTTGGAGGAATTCCCCTAACGACCCTGTTCAGTTTTTTGAATTGAATACTATCTCTTTTGGTATGTCTTCCTCTCCCTACCTAGCTCAGAGGGTTCTACGACAGCATGCCATCAATTGTGAAGATCGGTATCCCAATGCAGCTGCTATTGTCTTGAAAAACTCTTATGTTGACGACATCATTGCCGGAAGCAACGACCCTGAGCATTTGCGGGCCTTGAAAGAGCAGCTTATTGATATGCTGGAGGAAGCAGGATTCGAATTGGGGAAGTGGTGTTCCAATCTTCCATCTCTCCTCCACTCGGTGGATGTCCTGGATGGTGCAGTGACCTTTCCACTGGAGGACGCCAGTGTTACCAAAATACTGGGGATGAAGTGGGACCCTGCAACGGATGTCTTCTCGTATGAAACCTCTCAACCACCTGAAGGCTTCACAAAACGAGTGATTTTATCCACTATTGCGAGATTATATGATCCCCTGGGCTTATTGTCACCCATAGTATTTTATGCAAAATGCCTCCTGCAGAATACTTGGCAACTGAACTTGGATTGGGATGATGTGGTGCCAAACGATCTTCAGGAGTCTTGGAGTCGTTTCACAGAAGAGTTGAGGGCAGTGCACGATATCTCCATCCCCCGTGCTATCCCATCTACTGATACCCAGTATCAGTTTATCTGTTTTTGCGATGCGTCTGGCAGTGGATACTGCGCCAATGTTTACCTGAGAGCTACCCAGGGATCTTCTGCCTCTCTCACATTGCTGAAGGCTAAAACAAAGGTTGCACCTCTGAAGACACAGACCATCCCACGTCTGGAGCTTTGTGGAGCTCTGCTTCTCTCACAGCTCCTTCTGTCCGTCGAGCATCTCCGGGCTGAATTGAAGGTGGAACGTATTCTTTGCTTCACAGATTCCAGGATTGTTTTGTCTTGGTTGCATACTCCTCCACACCTCATGCAGATTTTTGTAGCCAACCGTGTGCAACGTATCCTGGAAAACACCGAAGTTAGTTGGTGGTTTCACTGTAAGGGTGTTGACAACCCCGCAGATGTGGGATCCCGTGGAATATCTCCTGCTGGACTTCGCAATCATCCACTGTGGTGGAGTGGCCCTGATTGGTGTCAACGACCAATTGACGACTGGCCCATTTCTTCCGAGATCCCAGCTATGGAGGACCTACCCGAGCTTAAGCCCTGTAAACTGGTTTTTGTCGCCGTGCGCGCCAGTCAGGAGTTGGTGGACTATGCCAGGCGATTTTCTTCCTTTACGCGCTTCATTAGGGTAATGGCTTTGATCAAGCGATTTATAGCCAACAGCAAAGTTCCCAAGCTAAGGAAGTATCTGCGAACAGTTGGACCAGTTACTGCTCATGAGTTCCAGCAGGCTAACCACCACTACATCCGTGTTCTACAGCACCTTTATTACGCCGAGGTATTCACTGAGATCACCTTCAATAATTTAAGTCTGGAGCTCCGACGATTGAATGTTTTCGTTGATGCCAGTGGCCTGATTCGTGTGGGTGGTCGTTTGCTGAATGCTCCAATCCCATTCGAGCAAAAGCATCCCATATTGCTACCTGCCAGGTCCTTTTATACCAATTTGGTAGTAGACCACTATCACTCACGTGACCATCATATTGGTCCCGCTGCTATGCTTACAGCAATTCAGCAGCAGTACTGGATCCCAAAAGTGAGGAATTTAATCAAGTTGATAAGGCATCGATGCGTCGTCTGCACTCGCTTCAGGAAGTCCTCTGCCATTCCATTCATGGGTGACCTACCTAAGTCGCGCTTCAGTGGGACCCGGCCTTTCTTGGTGACCGGAGTTGACTTCGCAGGCCCCTTCACAGTGCGAGTATCAGCTCTCCGCAAGGCCGCTGTTGAAAAGACATACTTATGCTTATTTATCTGCATGTCCTCCCGCGCGCTTCATTTAGAGGTGGCTACCTCACTGTCTGTTGAGGGATTTTTAGACGTATTCGACCGATTTATAGCCCGTCGAGGTCTACCAGCTCAAATGCTCTCTGATGGAGGGACAAATTTTCGTGGGACCGTCACTTATCTGCAGGAAGTCCTTAAATTCCTCCAGGATGACTCTACCCGCTCTACAATAATCAATCACACGTCTCATCTAGGTGTTGAGTGGAATTTTAATCCACCATCGTCGCCTCACTTTGGTGGTGGATGGGAAGTAGCTGTACTCATGGTCAAAGAGCTTCTCCACAAGACTTTCGGGGATCACTGCTTCACACTGCCAGAATTGATGACGGCGTTTGCTAAAATTGAGGGAATCCTTAATTCTCGTCCACTCCAGGCCCAATCCAATAATCCCATCGATTTGGATCCACTGACACCCGGCCATTTTCTTATTGGGCAGCCTCTGACAGCGCTTCCTGAACCTGATTTTGGAGACATCCTGCCTGGAAGATTGAACCGTTGGCAGCTCGTTAGAGAACGAGTTCAATACTTCTGGAAACGATGGCGTGAGGAATACCTCAGTAGCCTCCAGCTGCGACAGAAGTGGGACAAACGGGCCCCTAATCTCAAACCAGGCGATATGGTGTTGTTACGAGATGACCAGGCGCCTCCTGCACAGTGGCCATTGGGAAGAATTTTGGAAGTGCACGCAGGAATAGATTCCATTGTACGCGTTGTCACCGTGAAGACTGCCAAGGGCCAGTACAAGAGACCTGCAGTGAAGATGATACCACTTACCCTGGAGGACATCCACGCATGATATGTCTTCGCTTCATGAGTCGCAAATGGGGGGAGTGTGTTTCAACTTACAGTTTTCCGTCGAACATTTGCGACTATCTCGAACACTAACACGCACGCATCTTATTAACCCGGCACTTTTAATTAATTTTCGTTATTGTTCTTCATAGATTTATTTTGATATTGGTACTGATCCAACTAATTATTGTTATCTCGTTGAAACTGACTGTTAACGGGAGTTTCTAATCGTCCCGCGTATCATTGTTATCATTGTTTACTTGTTGAAGCAGAGGCCTACTTAATCACCTGCCTACTGTCGTAATTTAATGTAGGTAGCATCGCAATTTTCAACTTTCAGTGCAAACAGAGCACCATATTTGCATGTAATAAATTGGGCATAATTAATTGAGGTTTTGGCCACCAACATCCACAGCTTAACAGTACGCAACATCGCTGATCTGATCAATCAGGCCTACGGTGACGTCACACCTTTTTCCTGGAATCGGAGCCATACTTCCTGGAAATTCTCTCGCTCACCGGCTCCCGACCTACCTCAATATACCTCTAACTTTGTCCGAAATCATCGCCGCTCAAATCTCAAGTTCGTGGCCGTTTTTGACTTTAAAGTGAAGTTCGCCGCGCTGTTAACGGGTACCCGAAAGTCGCGAGTGCCGAGAAAACATAATAAGTTAAATTTCGTGGAAAAAAGGGACAGTTTTCTCGCGCCACCCTACCCCTTGGGATCTGTTGGGGACCGCGACCACCACGCCAGCTGCAGCTGAATACCATATCCAAGGAACCCAGGTACCTACCATCATAATTTTGCATCTTTTATGCCCAATTTAAAATTGTATGTTCATAAAATCTATAATTCACAGTCCACTCCTCTTTAAGTGCCGGGATAGGTAGTCCTCCCTACACTTACCACTGAGCCCAGTGTTTGGCATTCCAACAAT
>CM019182.2:41678424-41817947 GCA_009739505.2 Apolygus lucorum
TTTTTTTTCAAAGCCGTTTACATTTTTAAGAGTTACCTGAACTATTTACACCTCTGGGTCATATAATTCTGATTTTCATTAACTTTTTCATTAACCCACATTTTAGAAAGATTAGACTGATTGAAAGACTTGAAGAATCTGATAATTCTGATGTACTAGATTATAGCTTCGGACTGTGATTTTTTTTTTTTTTTTAATATTTAACTGTTTATTTGTTTAAGCCCAATACAGCGTATTATTCCTTAATGATAGTAATTTTTTGTAGCATAGTGTAATTTGTTCAACATAAGTGCTTCATACTTCAATTATGAGAAGTAGTAGTATGAAACAGTAAGATAACGTACCTACTTAAATTAAAACAAACAGAACAAAATGAATAAATAAATGAAATTAATAAGCAAATATTATTCATTCTTGGTAACATGGTTGGTACGAATGGACGATAAGTGACGAGTAGTCTTCAGTCTGTTCAATTCGAAGAGTTGTAGACTTTGAGGCACTAATGGGTTCAGAATGCTTCGGGCGTTAGTGGTGAACTGTTCCATTATCCTGATTCTGTATTCAGATGGTGTTTCGAGGTTGAAGTCGTTTGTATATAGTAGAGTTTCTGACAAGCGGTGGAGCGTGAATGATCTCTTTCTGTAGAACTTGGTTCTGATTTTGCTCAAGACGACGAAATTGCGAAGCAGAGCATGTCCCCCAAATTGGCAGTGCATAGGCCCATATAGGTCTAATTATAGTTTTGTAGACCATAGTCTGTTTTGGACTGATAGGTAGGGACTATGTAGTAGGGAATCAGCATTTTCATTCGGTTTCTTATCCGCTTCACAAGTTCGGAAATGTGGTCGTGGTATGTGAGCCTCTTATCCAGAATTACTCCAGGTATTTATAGGATGAGGTTTGAGGAATCATATGAGTTGCGTACTTTATTGGGAGGCTGTCGTATTTATGTCGGTACGTGAAGGTAACAATGTTTGATTTACCGGGGTTGACTTTCATAACGCCACCACTTGAACACCAACGACTGAGTGTGTCAACGCAAGCTTGTAACCTATTTGTCGCAGTCTCATACGAGGTATCAGAAGCTGTTATCACTAATCATCAGTGAACATAGACGAGAATGAAGGAGACGTTGGTAAGGGAGGTCGTGACAGTAAAATATGTAGAGATATGGTGCCATGACGCTTCTCTGGGGTACTCCTGCTAGGATTTTTCGAGGAAGAGAGGTCTCGTTCTGCACGCAAACTCGAAAAGTACGGCCTGATAGATAGCTTTCGATTAGACAGTAGAGGTTGTTTGGTAATGTTGCCGAATTTTGTGTAGAGCCCATTGTGCCAGAGTCTGTCAAAGGCTTGTTCAGCGTCGAAGAACGCTGTTCTGCAGAACTCTTTCTTATTAAATGCATTTTTAATGTAGGTTGTCAAGCGTTGCAGTTGTAGAGGGCATGAGAGCTTTTCCCTGAATCCAAACTGCTGATCAGGTATCAAGTGCTCAGTGTATTTCTTGATATGCGGGAGTATCAGGCGTTCAAATGTCTTCGAGAGGATGGATAAAAGACTAATAGGTCTGTAAGACGTATGTGATTCTCCGGCTTCCCAGGTTTGGGGATCATTATGATCGTAGCTTGTGTCCATGCGTGCGGGAAGTAGCCAAGTGGATAGAAGAAGTGTAGATACGAGTGAGGAAAGAAATTAATCGACGTGAGCGTTGGAAAGTAATGGTTTAAACTATCAAGTCTGGTCCAGGTGGGACTGTGATTGCGATAAGTAAAAGAGACTCCTAAACTAAGATTCTCGTATTTTGAAGTAATAAAAAGGTTTCATGAGTTCAACTCACACTTGGTTTTCTCTCCCCCTACAAAGTCGAATTATGGAAAAAAATTCAAAATCTATAAATTTGAAACTACTTGATAAAGTGTGCGCCCACTTCAGGATCTGCCTCAGTGGCCAAAACAAGGACGTTTACGGGAGAAAAAACATAAAACTTCAACAATAATTTATGGAAAAGTTCGAGGACAAAATAACCCCAAATTTTGAAATGACCCTGATGTCACTTCTAAGGGTGAAAATTAAGGGTTGCAATTTCAAGAGTGCCCTAGCTCGGAAACTCTCGAAATAAATGTATCTTTTTTCATCAATTTTAAATAGTATTGAATTTTTAAATTTTTTGAGACCACCCGGAGCTCTATAGGACAAACCGTTTGCTCCCTACGAGTACTTGAGGTTTTCAAAACAGAATCATGAGTGTGAATCACCAAAGAGGTCTAATCTCCGTTGAATTTTTTAATTAACCAAAACGCGATCGCTGATCGTTTCTTCGAGTTGTATTCAGTTTGCTTTCTGAGCAACCAGTAGTCAAATTCCATATGGAGCTCCCTATTTTCGAATGAGTGTGAAGCGTTTAGTTCTTTCTAATAAAGTTGATTGTGAAGGTGTGAAGGCAGTACGGTGTGGTACGTAGTACCTTCCAATGTTGGTAGGTAAAAACGCTGCAAATCATTGCCCCAAGGTTTATTATTTTCTGTATAGATCACCCTTCTGTATAGATCCCTCCCTACCAACCGTAGGTACCTACTAGGGCATTTTTGAAAATTTCAACCCCAAAAACTAAAAAAAAAATGTTGAAAGGCTGAAAGATTGAAATTTTCAAAAATGCCCTAATAGGTAGGTGGTTTTACCTACCAACTTTATCTCTGGCAATTATTGTTCGATTTTGATGATTCCGGCGGCAATATTTAAGTTTTTTAATTTCCTAGGTCCGTGCACTAATGAATTTCTAAATCCTATAAAATTTCCAATTTAAGTACAACTTTTCAAGTTTTTGCCCATTCGATTTGGCGAAATACTGACCCGGAACGAGGAACGAACGTCGACCGTTGGTCAGGGAGGAGTAGTTTTCAATTCGAACTCCGGAGTTTCAGACAGACTCCCTTTGAAATTTCAGCTTGGTGGAGCGACCAGGAGCAAAATTATCTCACCCTGCTGATCAGGGAGGAGCATAGTTTTCCAATTCGAACTATTGACAGTAATCCTCGGAGGATATTATATTTTTTCGCTTATATGACTATCTACTACCTTTAATGGAAGGTTACTCGATCCTTAGTTCCGTATCTACGACTAAGCAAAATTTAGTGACTCGATGCCGTTCCTCGATACCGTTCCCGACAAACTAACACTTTTGCCAGTTAGGTCAAGGCTAAAGCATGTTCCATGCTAAAACTCAGTTTGAAAAACTCTATTGTGAACCATCAAATTTTGAGTGATGGTTACATTTTTATCTTGCTCGTTAATTAACCAAAACCGGTAGTGGAATTGTTAAGTATAAAGTAGAACTTTCCTCAATCCTAACAAAGAGGGGCCAAACGGTTATGTCACTCGTACTTATCGATATGGCTCAGCAGTAAATCATCTTATAAAACTGCAAAACAGCAAAATTGTGACGGGAATTCGTTGAAGATCGCATAAATAGGAGCTAAGCGAAGGTATCGGAGAGAATCTATTCTAGTTATTTCAATTCAACAATCTCTCTCCACATTTCTGGACCCCAACAAAGCGATCTATTAAGAGAGAGTAACATTGTTCTCGATTCGCTCCACGAAATGCGTCGTGCCGATGTTTTAGCGAATTTTCAAAGAAAATTAAAGGTTCGCATCGCTCCATTTCTTGTCGAAGGCGGTTTGTTTTGTAGGGAATTCGATTTGGAGTTTCATTGACTGAGCATTTCAGTGAAAATCAATGGGCCCAGTACATGAAGTCTTCTTGTAATATCTTGTACCCTCGACATGGAGATTCAAGTTGTGTTGAACCAAGTTTATTTTTCGTAACACTTACCTATGATCCAAAACTCACGATTCCACCTCGTGAGTAGTAAGGCTGACCTTCAAGAAACTCATACCTATGCAATCATTGTGGAGCCAACTTCCAACTTCCCTCCAAATCTGAAGCAAACTTGCGAGAAAGCTTTGTTTCAGGAGTTTTCATTATGATTTTCTCAAGATATTCAATAAAAATCCTTGAATAATTGGAAAATTACCTAAACTAACTTATAAGTTATGGCCTAAACTAAATTCAAAACATCTTTAGATTGTTTTCGAAAAGATTTTAAAAATGAAAATTACTTTTTATGTAAAAAACGTAAAACATCTAATTTTGAGGAGGGGGTTAAAAATTTTTTCTTGCTCGATTCCAAAGACTTATTATTGAAAATACTACTAAATAAACGGGTTTTCCCATGTTTCTCTGGCAATTATTGTTCGATTTTGATGATTTCAGCTGCAATATTTCAGTTTTTCAATTCCCAAGGCCCACGCACTAATGAATTTCTAAAATCGTTGAAAATTTCAAGTTTAGCTACATCTTATGAGAAAAACATAGCTGATGGGTTCTTCCCCATTTTTCTCTGGCAATTATAGTTAGCTTTTGAAGATTCCAGCGGCAATATTTCAGTTTTTCAATTCCCTAAGGCCGTGCACTAATGAGTTTCTAAAATCCTTGAGAATTTCAAGTTTAGCTACAACTTATTAAGTTTTTGCGCCTTCAATTTCGTGAAATACTGACCCGGAACGAGGAACGAACGGCGACCGACTGAGACCCCCTTAAGGAGGATTGGTGAGTAAAAGGAAACAGAAAACAAACAAAACATGGCTTAAGCATGTTCCATGTTGCATCCGAGTCTACCAATGTAGAGGAAGCTTTGTTTTCACGTTCAAGGACGAAAGAAAAAAGTTCTCCAAAATCAAAATTTTCACTCACGTTGTGCGTTTTAGACCTTTCTGAACAATTTTGGGTTCCGTGTCTGTCTGTCTGTCCTGTGTGTCTGTTATGAATTCCCTGTAACGCGCATATCTATACGAAGTTATTGTCCGATTTCTATGAAATTTTCAGGGATATTACAGATTAGTATATAGATGGTCCCCTATGAAAATCATCACCTTCGGATTGATAGTAGCCATTGCGCATGCGCAAACGTGAATTTCCTTGTAACGGCCATAACTTCCACATTTTCTACCCGATTTCCATGAAATTTTCAGGGATTACGCGGATTAGGTTGTAGATGGTCCCCTATGAGGGTAGTGAAATATATTCAGAGATGGGAGTTTGAGATTAACTACTATGCATCGGATCATCTATATAATCGGGTTAGGGATACGAGGAAGCTATGTTCCACACCCACTTGGCAGACGTTTTTTCTTGGATTTTAGCAGAAGGCCCTAAGCAGTAACCATCCGGGTTCCTGGGGGCTTGCCCGAAGGGCCGAGTTTTTCATTAAACATTACAATTGTGAAATATAATGCAACATAGTAGGAACAATGTCTAATTAACATGAAACATAGTGCAGGAACAGCTCACCAGCTGACTGACAAAAAATTAGAAACTGTACAGTACACAATACATACATTTGTAAATAAAAAGGACAGAACCAATTCAAATTTTAAATTTTAAATCTTAAATAAGGTTAACAAATACAATTATTGATTGATTATATCGAGAGAGAAAACTTGATTTATTGAATATTTATTATTAATTATTATTGAACATTTTAGGTGTAAAAAAGTAGGTCTAGGACTCCAGTGAAAAGTAAGTAAACAACCATTTCAAGTTGGATTTTCTTCCGTTTCTGACCACTAAAAGTTTCGTCGCGTTCTGGTTCAAATCAAACAAAAAAATCTTCCAAGTGCTTCCTCATATTCATAACTCGATTGTATAGATAATCCGATGCATAGTGGTTGTTAATCTCAAAACATCAATCTCTAAGCACCTTTTACTACCCTCATAGGGGACCATCTACACGTCAACCGGCGCAATCTCAGAAACGTCTGCCAAGTGGGTGTGGCACTTAGCTCCCTCGTATCCATAACTCCTAGTACCTAGTTAATCTCAAAACATCAATCTTTAAGTACCTTTCACTATCACAAGAATCAATCTGCACAATCTCTGAATGTTGTTGGAAAATGTAGAAGTTATGGAAGTTACAAGGATTTCACGGTTGCGCATGAGCACAAAATACTTTCAATTCGAGGGCCATGATATTCATAGGGGACCATCTACAACCACAACCCGCACAATTCCTGAATATTCATCGAAATTGGATGAGAACTGTAGAAGTTAAGGCTGTGGCTAGGATTTTACGTTTGCACATGCGCAGCGGCTACTATAAGTCCAGGGGTAATGATTTGCATAGGGGATCATCTACACGTCTACCCGCACAATCCCTGAATATTTCAATCAAAATCGGATGAGAATTGTATAAGTTATGGCTGTGGCAAGGAATTCATGACAGACACACAGACAGACAGACAAGGAACCAAAATTGTTCAGGAAGGTCTGTAATCTAAAACGCGAGTGGAAATTTTGATTTTGGAACTTTTTTTCGGCCTTGAAAAGTGAAAACAAAGCTTCCGCTACCTTGGTAGACTCGGCAATAATTTTATTTCCAATAATCATCAATGCATGCCATGCATTGAACGTCTCCTTTCATAATTTGAGCCCAAAAATCGAAATTCCAAACCCTTCAGGTGAGAATGATTTTGACCTTGAGATCTAGTCAAAGCCCATGACTTTTTTCTGTCATGGTTCCCTGAATGGCTGAATGTCTGGCTGTCTGGCTGAATGTTCATGATTTTGGTAGGTTTTTTTTGCTTGATAGATCAGATATTACTTCTGTAGGTCTTGAGTACCGGTTATTCCGAAAAATGTTCAAATTTGGACAAAAAAAAAAGTGCATTCATGATTCTGAGTTTTCATGTCCGGAACAAGAAGTGACCACAGACAGACAGACTCGAATCTCAAGTTCTTCCTAGTGCTAAAAGAGTTTGAAAAAATATTGATTCAAGCGGACACAAATTTTTTTGACTTTCTGCATAAATTAAAGCAGCAATGAAAGAACAAAATGAAAGCAGTAGTAAACCTCCCGCGATCTTCACTAGAAGCTTTGTGTACTTTACATTCACATTACCTTTGACTGACAGGAGGGAAGTTGGTAACACGCACGTGAATCGTCATTCATTATCGACCGATTAGATTAGTAAAATTAAATTTTACCATGTTTATCCCGTCTTCAGTAACTAATTTTTGCAAATTTTACAAAATAATTGTACAGGTATTATTTAATAACACCAATCAAGCACTCTTGAAGGAGTCCCAGTAAGCTACTCTCTTCGCATTCCCTTAGTTCATTGAATCATCAACAGGTTGTGTTGCAAGTCTCACCAGCAGCTGCACCGCATGGAGCGCCCACCGCTTTTGACCTCGTGATAAAAATAATACTTCTTATTCCAAAATGAGATCTAACTAGTATACATCATTGCCATTTTATCAAAAGTTACAATTTTGTTTAATCGAATTCACGGGGAAACTCCTCTAGTCGACGAACAAGTCGCTGGTTATGAGAAGTATCGGTAGATGGCGGTAGCTGGTTGGCATGCGAAGACGCAGTGTTGCCACTCCCACATAAATTTACGAAAATTAGGCGCTTGTACTACTTGTCTACGTACTTCCTAATCACAGAGTACCGGAGACAAGTTAAGTTCCTAATACACTAGAGTTGTCATTTCTTCAATCATGGTTAGAAGTTAGACCATATTTGTAGGTACCTTTGTGAAAATCTAGACACTTAATCATTTGCACAATAAATTCAGTGTGACAAAACATTAATTTCACCGAAAAAAAACAGTTTTAAAGTAGGTTAATTTTTTTTTTTTTTGAATTGAAAATATATTGAACAATTTTCAATATTAAAGCTGGTTGGACTTCAAAGTTCAGAGAAATCGATCTGGTATCGTTGGATTCGTCACTAAAAGATTTTTACTTGTCTTTTTCTTTTACTTTTAGAGAGACTAAAAACCATTATCTTGAGTATAAGAACACTTTAAAGAGAAACCATTTTCTTAAGTACAAGAACCGTTTAAAGAGACTGGAAAACCCGAAGAGAGACCGTAAATAGAGCCTGGAAAAAACCGTTTAGAGTCTAGAGATTAGAAATCCGAAGAAAGACTGAAGGCAAATAGAGACTAGAAAACCATTTAGAGAAACTTGCAAACTAAAAACCTTTTCATTAAGAGAAAATACAAACTTGAAACCTTTAAAACCAGTTTCTAAAGAGACTACAAACTTTAAACCTTTTAGAGACTAAACTAGAGAGCCTAGAGAGAAAAAACTAGAGAGCCTAGAGAGACTAAAAACTAGAGAAATTAGAGAGAAACTTTAAACCTTTAGAGACTAAACTAGAGTGCCTAGAGAGAAAAAACCTATAAACCTTTTAGAGACTAAACTAGAGAGCCTAGAGAGAAAAAACTAGAAACCTTTTAGAGACTAAACTAGAAACCTTTTAGAGACTAAACTAGAGAGCCTAGAGAGAAAAAACTAAACTAGAGACTAAACTAGAAACCATTTAGAGACTAAACTAGATAGCCTAGAGAGAGAAAAAACTAAAGAGCCAGAGAGACTAAAAACTAGAGAAATTAGAGAATTAGAGCGCCTAGAGCCTAGAGAGAAAAAACCTAGAGAGCCTAGAGAGAGAAACTAGAGAGCCTAGAGAGAGAAAACTAGAGAGCCTAGAGATAAATTAGAGAGAAACTTTAAACCTGTTAGAGACTAAACTAGAGAGCCTAGAGAGACTAAAAACTAGAGAAATCAGATAAACTAGAGGAAATTAGAGAGCCTAGAGAGACTAAAAACTAGAGAAATTAGAGTCTAGAAAAATTTCAAACTTTTAGCTTAAAAGAAACTAGTAACCAGTTTCTAAAGAGACTACAAACTTTAACCTTAAAGAGGCTAGAAACCGTTTTCTAGAGAGGCTAGAAAACTTTAAAAAGACTTTAATAGGCCTAAAAACATCTATAGAAAGTATAAACTTCACTTAACCTTGAAGATACTAAAAATTAGATTCTAGAGATACTGAAACGTAAACCCTAAAGAGAAAGAAACTTGAGACTAGAAACGTAATACTTCCTATAGGTAATTAGCGCTGGTTGTCACTTACTGTAGCCCTGATGAATTTTCTCATTTCTTGATTTGGAAAGATTACTAACTGGCAATAATAAATATTCATATCTGGGTCATAGCGGAGAAAGTTTCAACATCTTTCGTTTTTCGAACAGCTTCCTACGGAAATTTCGTGTTTTTCGTGAAGGTGGCAACCCTGCATGGAGGTTGCTGGCAGTTCATTCGGCCATCTCCCAGCTATCAAGTTGCTATCGCCTAGCTGAAATGTTATTGTTGTTTACAAACAATCGAATTTTATTGATCAGCAATTTTGAATAATCGCGGTAATCGGTGCGATTTCAGTGATAAAATGTGTTGATTAGCGCCGTCTCTTTGAGAAAAACGCCTCCCGGAAGACGTCAGATTTGGTGATTGTGTTCCGTCAAATTTTCGGCTGTGGTCGAATCGCGCGCGATTTTGTGAGAAAAAAAAAAACAAGAAATTTCTACTCGAATCTCTTTCTTGCACGGGTTTGCGACATGAAGGACGTGATCGCCGTTTTAATCAGGTTCGTTGGTAGTTTCATGACGTTAGAATGTCAGTTGGGGTCGGATGAGACCTTTCCGTCGTTTTGTGGTTTTTTGGGCGGTTTTGGCGTGCGGTCCTTCGCGGTTTTGACGAGCGAGATTCTCGCTGGATTCTACTTTTCTGAGAACTCGTGAACAATCATGAACAACAGGCATCATTTGCAGTCGATCATCAACAATTCGCAGGCGATTCGCGAGGAAATTCGACGTTTCGAAAGCGTGCACCCTTCCATTTATGCCATCTACGACCTGATCGAGCTCATCCCGGATTCTCTCATCGCTCAACAGATCCGCGATCACGTCGTTTGCATTGAAGGTGAGTTCTACATCAGTCAGCTCAATATCTAGGTTTCCTTCCAGTCTCACTCGGAAGTGTTGGTTATCGGATGCTGTACATGGACCCACCTATGACAGCACTGGTGAATGGAGACAACTTGTGGTTTCAATGCAGTATATCCAGCTAGAACGAATCCACTAGTAGTTTGGTGTGTGAAGAATTGACTGGAAGGTTTTCAACTTAAAACGATCTACCTAGTGGCTGTATAGGTGAAGAAACTAGATTTCTTCTGTGGCACTGGAATAAATTAATTCTACTGTCATTAGAATTGTCTAACCGGTGCACCTAATTCTGTAGTTCATAATGAATGAATTCAATTAAGACTACAAACTTTAAACCTTTTAGAGACTAAACTAGAGAGCCTAGAGAGAAAAAACCTAGAGAGCCTAGAGGACACTAAAAACTAGAGAAATTAGAGAGAAACTTCAAGCCTTTTAGAGACTAAACTAGAGAGCCTAGAAAGAGAAAAAACTAGAGAGCCTAGAAGAGAAAAACTATAAACCTTTTAGAGACTAAACTAGAGAGCCTATAGAGAAAAAACTAGAAACCTTTTAGAGACTAAACTAGAGAGCCTAGAGAGACTAAAAACTAAACTAGAAACTAGAGACTAAACTTGAGAGCCTAGAGAGACTAAAACCTAGAGAAATTAGAGTCTAGAGAAATTTCAAACTTTTAGCTAGAAACTAGAGAAACTAGATTTCTTCTGTGGCACTGGAATAAATTAATTCTACTGTCATTAGAATTGTCTAACCGGTTTACCAAATTCTGTAGTTCATAATGAACGAATTCAATTAAGACTACAAACTTTAAACCTTTTAGAGACTAAACTAGAGAGCCTAGAGACACTAAAAACTAGAGAAATTAGAGAGAAACTTCAAGCCTTTTAGAGACTAAACTAGAGAGCCTAGAGAGAGAAAAAACTAGAGAGCCTGAAGAGAAATTAGATAGCCTAGAGAGAGAAAAAACTATAAACCTTTTAGAGACTAAACTAGAGAGCCTAGAGAGAAATAACTAAACTAGAAACTAGAGACTAAAATAGAGAGCCTATAGAGACTTAAAATAGAGATATTAGAGAAACCAGAGGAAATTAGAGAGCCTCTAGAGCCTAGAGAGACTAAAAACTAGAGAAATTAGAGTCTGGAGAAATTTCAAACTTTTAGCTAGAAACTAGAGAAACTAGATTTCTTCTATGGCACTGGAATAAATTAATTCTACTGTCATTAGAATTGTCTAACCGGTTTTCCTAATTCTGTGGTTCATAATGATCGAGTTCAATTGAAAAGTGGGAGGACATCGATTGAAGTGATCAAATTTTTTGCCACCCCCAGTGTGGAACTGAAAATCCAAGAACAATGCTGCAGGCTGTACTTCTACCTGTACAGTTACATGCCTATGTAAGGCAGCAGAGTACTGATATTACACACATCATCTCACTTAGAATAACAGCAAATTCCTGGTAGGTTGTTCTGGTGCAGAAAGACCTCTAGAATCTACTGAAGCTCTATCTATGCTTCTATCCATAATAACGACTCCTCTATATTCATCCTTCATGCAGTGGACCTTTAAATGGGAAATGATTAGGATTGGGTATTGTAATTGGCCTTTTTAATTGAGATGGAAAACCGGATCTCCTCCTTACGTAAATTTTCTCTGCTTAGATTGCTACCTCCACCTACGATTATTTGTTGGAATTTCGTTGAAATAACGAAGTTACTTTGCAGAGATACCTTATTATACAGTGGAGTTGAGGGTGATTTTAAATACGAAGATAAAAGTAACACATGGTGCTCAGATCATGACATGATCTCACATTGTGATCACATATCACATTGTGATCATGATATCACATTGTGATATCAATCGACTAAATTGCAATAGCAAAATGACACACAGATATAGAAATCTTATTTTACTTAACTACTACTATAAGTACAAGAAATACAGAGCTCTACTGGAGAAAATTTAAGCGTATATACCTTCTGGTGAATGTTATACAAAATGGGGGAATTTGCCTCAATTTTAGAATTCTGGAATTTAAAGTCAAATCCTATAACAACCGTTTAACACCAGGAATACCCAAGGGAAAAAAATTACCGTAGAAGATAATGCCTAAGCAAGTGAAGCCTCTGTCAAAAAACACCGCGAAAATCGAGGAAAACTGACTACGTCACTCCCCAGGAATCCTCATGCAAAACTGTGCTCTGGCGAAGCGTAAAAGGAGTTTTGGCAATAGTATCAGAGAATGTCAACAGGTAGAGTAGTAGGCGCCCTCGTGACGACATGAAACGATCCACTCAGATAATGTGATTCAAATATCAAACTAACCAATATAGAAACTTAATAAGAGAGGATGAAGACTAATAATGTTTGATAAACTAATAGGTAGAATCGTATTGTAAAAATGAGTGAGTAAAATTGCTTCTTCTTGTCACTTTTGTGTCTGGGTTCTTTCTGCCAGTTAGCAGTGCACTCGTATGTTCGATCACGTAAGCTAGTTGTTTCATGTGAGCTATCAGAGGTAGCGCTGCTGCTGTTAGGGAAACTTGTCACGTCAGACTCCCAGTACATTCAAAATTTCCATCATCCTTAAATTCTCTAATTTTTTTGGATGCGTTTTTGAGCAGCACACTGTAGGGTTACTACATTATCATCTGAACGATGTTAGTTTGAGTTGATGTGTTACTATGGCAACAGTTTAGATTGTCTACGTGTCAAGTTAATTAGATTATTCAATAAATGGATCTCAAGAGAGTTTGAGTAATTCTATATTGGCGCTGCGGAAAATGCCAAAAAAGGGGAAGACGCGGTGGAGTGAGGATCTGGAGGATGGCACGGAGGACGAAGGAACAAGTAAGAAAGATGATAGTTTATTTCTAGATAAATTGTTGCAATCTTTCAAGTTTGGAAATTTCGAGGAAGAACAGGAAGATTGGTGGTACTACATTAGTCGATTTGAGGTCGAACTTAAGCGATTTTCTAGGGGCAGATCGTTGCCAGACGATGTCCAGAGTGTCCTGTTTTTATCGTGCATTGGTTCTGGACCATTTAAGATATTAGTGGATCACTTTCGGCCGGCAGATGTAAGTTCGATAGAATATAAGCAGCTCAGAAAGGTTCTCACTAGGTACTATGTTAAGGCAACATGCATTTTTTCGGAAAGACGGGCTTTTGCAACGAGGCTCCGGGAACCTAGCGAGACTTTGGCCAAGTTTGTGAGCGCTTTACGCACATTGGCAGGAACTTGTGAGTTTGGCGAAAATCTAGAGGAGAGGTTGCGAGATCAGCTCGTAATACACACTATGGTTTTCTTCCATATCAGTTAACCCTATTTCGAAAAAATAAAAATAAAAAATTGTGAGGCGAATTCCCCATTGTGAGGATCGTTCCATTCAGGGAAAATTCTCAGCCTCTGTCGTTTAGCAGGCTTTAGGTGCCTGCAAATATGTTGTGGTGAGGTCTTTGGTAGTACAGTTGGGTGATCCTTTGTCAGGGATACTGCAGGTGCAGGTGACGTTTTGAGGAAGTCTGTTAGGTTTGAGGTCCTGAAGTTGGCTGCAGGTAATGCTGGTTCAGGCCTTGAAGGCTCTTGTAGAGATGTTGTAGGTAAAATTCAGGAAGGTGGGCTGTCGGATCTGTAGCAGTTTTTCTCTATTTCTGGTGGGCTTGGTGTGGACTCGGGACATGAAAATAAGGTTATTGTACAAATATTCGTGTCTTTTGAATTTTAGTATCTTAAACATAAGCACTGCGATTTGGAGCTTTTTTCTTTCGGATATCATCTGCCCTCCTAGAGCTTTGTAATGTTGAATTACATTTCATCCAGTCTCAGACGTAGAGCAAATCTAATAATCAAGTTCTGTACTTTCTGGAATCTTGTTATATTTCCCCCATTTTGATCACATATAGCTGCTGTAGCACAATCTAAGATTGGTAAGGGGGTCAGATATGGCCACCCTCGCTACGGCACACGTCAGCTACGAGTCTCAGACAGGCTACTGCGGGGAAGTCGTGAGTTCGAGTCTCGCCACGGTGGCGTTTTTTTGGTGCGTCCTGGGCTCAGCCCTCCTTTGTCACAACCCAGGGCGGTGAGGCCTCTGGGAAGCCATGAGCGAAATCATCAGAACAAACTCTGATCTTCCCTTTGGAAGACAGCTGATGACGTCCATGACGCTAGGAAAGGCAGTCTGGCGAAAATCCAACTGGTAGATTTTCAATAATAAACCATTGGAATCGAGCAAGAAAAAAAATTTAACCCCCCCCCCCTCCAAATTTGATGTTTTACGTTTCAAAGTAGGTAGAATCCGAAAATCGAAATAAAATTTTTTCCGGCCGTACGCGGCACTTTTCTTAGCAACCCTTGACCGATTTGGTTCAAATTTGGTATAATATAGCCCATATTATGGGCTCCATTTGGGGTCTATTTGTGCCGCGAAGCTCTAGCTCGAAAACTTTCGAAATAAAGATATTGTTATTTCACTAATTTTAAATAGTATTGAATTTTAAACAATTTTTTGAGACCACCCGGAGCTCTGTAGGACAAACCGTTCGCACTTGATGGTTTTTCTTCTATAAAACAGAATTACGAGTGTGAATCTTCAAAAAGGTCTAATCTCCGTTGAATTTTTAGCTAACCAAAACGCGATCGCTATTCTGTTTTGCTTCCTTAGCAACCAGTAATCAAATTTCCATAATATGGAAATTTGGCTTCATATTATGAAGCTTCCTAGTTTTCAAATCGAGTCTGAAGCGTTTAGTTGCTTCTAATAAACTTGATTGTGAAGGTGTGAAGGCAGTTTGGTGTGGTAGGTAGTACCTACCAATGGTTGGTAGGTTAAAAAAAAACGCTGCAAATTATTTCACAAAGGTTTATTATTTTCCTGTATAGATCACTCATCTGCAAAGATCACAGCTATGCCACTATTTATATTTTTACCTACCAACCATAGGTACCTACTAACTATGAAAGTTTTAGAGCTAGGACATTTTTGAAAATTTCAACCCTTAATTTCCATTTGTGCCGCGAAGCTTTGGGTTGAAATTTTTTAAAATGTCCTAGCTCTAAAACTTTCATAGTTAGTAGGTACCTATGGTTGGTAGGTAAAAAAATAAAAATAAACAAAAAGTGACAATAGGAGGAAAATAATAAACCTTTGTGAAATAATTTGCAGCGTTTTATGGATCGGTTTGCACATAGCGGAGACTTGCATATCTCACGTCATGTTGTTCTGCATATAATTAGGTATTTCAATCAATAAAACAAAAAAAACAAAAAATCAAAAAAGACAAAATGTTTAGAAGAAATTGGGGCTAATAAAAGTTGAAGATTTGAAGAATGGCAGCAGTTTGTGACGTAGCAAGTTGTGTGACGTATTAAGATGCTCACCTTGAAAAAAGTATCCATGCACAGAGAAGAGATAAAACCCTTACCTGAGGGTAACCTAGGTAACCTGCCTGAGGATCTCTTGGATACTACAAAATAATACACACACACACACACACCCATGGCGTAAGTGTTTGTGTCCAGGGAGGCCCGCCTTTTTTTTTTAACGTGTGATCTCTTTAATTAATTTTTCTACCTCGTGTTATTGTAACATTGGGCAAAAAGTTGTAGTATATAGGTTTTCAATTGTGCTAAATCCAAATTTGAGGTAAAAAACCTGAATTTCCGACCCACCGAAATACCCCATTCCTGGGTTCTTGTTTTCTTTGACATATTTTAGGGGTATAGAATTGAACATAACATTTGGGATGATAGAACAGTCTAATTTAGTTAAGATGTTCGAATATACCAAGACAATTACTTTGGTTTTATTCATTCCGTGATCGGAGGAGATTCCTCAGCATGAGTTGGTACAGTGTACTTACTTACCTGGACTTGTATTATTCATTCCCTTGTATACTGCCTAATATTCAACTCTATAGCTTGCTGCATATTTCACAAATGTACCTTTGTTCGTTGGAAACTATAACGTACCTCCTAACGGGTTAAACGAATGAAATGCAGAAGTCTCATTGATTTTTCTGTCAGACAAAGGTTAAGGTGGATTTGAAAGGTTGGTTAGCCGCTCTACGGGTGCCGCTTCCGGTTCCGTTTTGGTTCCGGGAAGAATCGATGGGGCGGACCTCCTCTCCGGAAACTAATCGATTTCATTGTCGGACTCGTCTTCCGCCATCAACTCAACTGGATGGTCGACCTCGCAATCAGCGTAGTGCAGGTGGACAGCTCGTTGGGAGCCTGTAAAATCTTATAATAATCGCTTTTAAAGTTGGTGACTGACGATTTCTGTAGACAAAAACACATTCTTCGCCAGGCTTTAAAAAAAAATTGTTTAAATTATTTCAGCGCAGACATTCTACCTCTGTGATTACTTTTTCTCTATTACTATGTGAATAACCGTGAATGACTACAGAGGTCCAACGTCGGCGATTTGCTGACGTGTTTCCGACCATTTATCTGCATGTGATATGAACATGATCGTGAATTGCTTTTTTATTACCTTGGTACCAAATTTACCTTCTGGATTTACTGTTACTTGGTGATGTCCGGGCGTGAAAGTATTGTGATGTCCAGGTGCTGGCTTTCAAATGCTACTACTGGATTACAAAAATAATTATGTTCAGGCCATCTAGCGGAATTTCTCAAAAGTAGGTACCTAGGTATGCTACACCAAAAGTGAAATTTCAGCATTTATTTATTTAGTTAGTTATTTTTAATGATACGGGACAAGCACGACTTTAGTATAATTACAATTACAATTACAATCAAAGCGTTTAAAGTAGGTAAGTTTGATAGAAACCTACTTTTTGATTGGAACCTAGTTTTCTGATTTCTAGCTTAGTATTTGTAATGGAGTGAGAATCTCATAAAGCAGTTAGACGTATCAAGTCTCCGATTATCACAACGGAATACTCCAATTATCTACTTTCTTCACTGCAACTGGAGCGATGGTATAGATTCAAAAAGTACCTAGCTGTAATTATTTAACCGAACTAACCAAAGTGATCGGTTGTTGTAACTTTGGTTAGTTCGGTTAAATAATTACAGCTAGGTACTTTTTGAATCTATACCATCGCTCCAGTTGCAGTGAAGAAAGTAGATAATTGGAGTATTCCGTTGTGATAATCGGAGACTTGATACGTCTAACTGCTTTATGAGATTCTTACTCCATTACAAATACTAAGCTAGAAATCATAAAACTAATGGATGATGAGGAATTGTGTTCTTGAAGTTAGTCAGGAAAGTAGGTATGGTTGTATGAGAGTGTGGCTGGTGGTAGAAATACTCAGCTTGGAAGTGTTGTTCTCTGCTCTTGTCGGTCTTGTTGTCTGCTGTTCTTGGTCTGGCTTCGGTGATAGCTGGTAGATCCTCGTCTTCTCGTCTTTAGGATGTCTTCTTCACTGGAGAAAACAGTAACCAAGATAGCAAATTATTTTCGTAGAAAAATACGTTAATCGCGAATCGCAATCGAATGCACGAATTCTGAATTTTTCATCTCCATCGGTAGGGACGTTCCGATACCACCGTTGAGTGTAGGTATCGATACTTTTGTTTCGATACTGCTGGTATCGTATTGGTATCGAATCATCCGATATTATACTAGTATCGAAAGAAAAGCAGTATCGGTATCGAATGAGTACTTCCTTTTGGTTTATTATTTTCAATAATAAGCCTTTGGAATCGAGCAAGAAAAAAAAATTTTAACCCCCCCTCAAAATTTGATGTTTTACGTTTCAAGGTACCTACGTAGAATCCGAAAATCGAATAAAAAAATTTCCGTCCGTCCGCCGTACGCCGTACGCCGTCCGCCGTACGCGGCACTTTTCTTAGCAACACTGGACCGATTTGGTTCAAATTTGGTATATGGGCTCCATTTGGGGTCTAGTTGTGCCGCGAAGCTTTTGGTTGATGTAGGTCACTTCTAAGGGGTGAAGATTAAGGGTTGAAATTTTCAAGAGTGCCCTAGCTCGAAAACTCTCGAAATAAAGGTATCGTTTTTTCACCAATTTTAAATAGAACAGAATTTTTAAAAATTTTTGAGACCACCCGGAGCTCTGTAGGACAAACCGTTCGGTCCCTACGAGTATTTGAAGGTTTTCCTTCGATAAAACAGAATCATGAGTGTGAATCGCAAAAGAGGTCTAATCGCCGTTCAAATTTTATCTGACTAAAATGCGATCGCTGTTCATTTCTTCGATTTGTATACAGTTTTGCCTTCTGCGTAACCAGTAATCAAATTTCCATATCAAGCTTTCTATTTTTCGAATCGAGTGTGAAGCGTTTAGTTCTTTCTAATAAACTTGATTGTGAAGGTGTGAAGCCATTATAGTGTGGTAGGTAGTACCTACCAATAGTTGGTAGGTAAAAAAAAATTGGTAGGTAAAAACAATGTTTGTAGGTAAAAAACGCTGCAAATCATTGCTCACTGATCAGATCACTGATCAGCTGAGTGAGCTCCGAAGCCATTTTCAATCCCATTGAATGGAAGTGTTCTTCCAGGCGTCTCCAGCATTCGAGGATATCTTCTTCACTCCTCACATCACTGATCAGCTGAGTGAGCTCCAAAGCCATTTTCAATCCTATTGAATGGAGGTGCTCTTCCAGGCGTCTCCAGCATTCGAGGAGATCTTCTTCACTCCTCACATCACTGATCAGCTGAGTGAGCTCGAAAGCCATTTTCAATCCTATTGAATGGAAGTGCTCTTCCAGGCGTCTCCAGCATTCGAGGAGATCTTCTTCACTCTTCTGATCACTGATCAGCTGAGTGAGCTCCGAAGCCATTTTCAATCCTATTGAACGCAGGAGCTGAAATTTGAGAGGGAAGGTCAAGGGAGAATACAGATGGTGGTAGGTGCTATTGATGGAGAACCAGTGATCTATACAGAAGGATGATCTATACAGAAAATAATAAACCTTTGAGCAATGATTTGCAGCGTTTTTGGATTAACATAATTTTAAATTTTCAACAATATTGAAACACGGAGTTCTCAGTTTTGTCAATAGAGAAGTAGGAGGTAACTTGCTCTACAAGACGCTACGTTGGTGGTGGTGGCTCTTCCAAATACCTGGACAAACTGATCTTTCTGAGCAGCGTTGGTGACAATGAGTGGTTAGGTTGAACAAGAGGAGACAAATAATTATTACCTTCCTTTTATTATTATTACCCATTTTATATTCCCTACAATAAAGCTTTTGTATATTACCAACGTCTGGTTTTGTGTGGAATTTTTCGCTACTCATTCGATATCAATACTACTCTTATCGATACTTTTCTTTCGATACTGTATCGGTATCAATACCATTGATTCGATACCAAATTGGTATTGGAACGTCGGTAGTCACCCTCTCGTCTCTTGTTCCTATATCACTGATGGAGTGGTGAGGCCGCTCGGATGTTTGAGCTCTCATTCGGTATGGAATTCGGAATGGAAACGTCACACCGTACAATCTTATTCACAGATCAAATCAATGTTTCATTTCCCAGAAAACACAACGTGCTCAGGCAATTGTCAAAAAAATCCTATTCTATTGAGAGAGAACGAGATGTTTTCCTGCCATGAAAATGATGAGCTCCATGAGGTAATGGAAAACTTTGTGTGGCAGTGCAAGCAGGGAACACACGGTGCAGAGCCGGGGAAAATCCCAGCCCCACCCGGAGCCGCCCACCATGGTGGCATCCCGAATCCATAAACAGCGAAGCATCGCTGGCCCAAGAGTGGGTCTTATGGAAAGGAGACGCGAAGAATCCACCAGGAAGGCCACCCCCGAGCAGGATGTGCACCACCGGTGGCCACCACACACACAAAACCACGATAACCACCCATTCAATACATTGAATTCATACTCACAGAGTGGTATAAGTAGCAATCTGACATTTGGGGGTCTTAGCTGCAGCTTGACCCCCTGGAGAATAGCTTCACCCTTCTCCACCTACATCCCTCTACGGTTTCTCTTTGGTCTTTTGGTCCATTGATTACCAGCTAAGATTTTTCTGGGGGACGGACATGGTGCACCAGAGCGGTCGTTTCCTGTCAACAGACCCATGGTGCACCCAGGCGAAATATAAACACATAGGTATGCATCTTCCCTATTATTCAAATGAAACCAAATCGGCAGTAGTTACGAAACCATGAGTGATGTCGATCAAGGTTGTGTAGCAGAATTAGGTGGAATATAGAATCATGAAAATATAGTTTATAGCAAACATGAGAACTCCCATGAGCCTCTTATGATTTGGTCACCGACTACAAGGACAAAGGAACACAATAGGCCAGGTAGACGTTGAGGACGATCGTGGGTTAGAAAAGCAATTGATAGGAAGATGAGTGGAAATTACTGCATACGATTTTGCTTTAAAAAAAAATCGTTTAAACTTCGCCCACTTTCCGACCCGCCAAGAGTTTGACCGACAGTAATTTCCCATTTCTCCGATTTCCAATTTTATATTCGTAGATTAGGTTTGACAATGCCTTATTGTGAAGCAACCCAAATTTTCAACCACACCTGCACGGTCGCAGACAATCACAAATCTGTAAAAGTGGGAAGGCAAGAACCCCGTCAGGCTTCTGATCTCCTGTCTTAAACTTTGTTCTCTTAATGCAATGAAAATAAATTCAATTCGACTGGTTCACAGTATTTTCAGTAGTAATATATTGAAAATATAAGAAAATCAATTTAGGCAATTTAGATCATATGGGAAAAACGAATTGGCCGGAACATCTTTTGTAGTGATCGAACTGAAATGACGCAGTAGTAGGTAACGAAAAGTAAATAAAATTAATAAACAAATCAAAATTCATCGCTATCCGCGACACTGCCGGCCCGGAAATGAGTGGTCAGCCGATCTTTCAACCAATCCTTTCCACCAATGTGGAGTTGATTCGACTTCGGTTGATGCCAGCTCACCACTCAGGAGGTCAGGTCCAGATGTTCTTGCAGTCTGCTCCGGTACTTCATCTTCAAGAACTTCAATGCATTTTTTTCTCATATGATTTTGCTGAATTCGAGATAATGGTGATTTCAAACGTCCTAGGTCACAACCACATTCTGGAGGGATATTAGAAGGGTAGAATTTCCATGGCCAAGGAACGAAGTATCTATCACGAACGGCTACCATCGACTCGTTGGAATTTCTTACTACCAAGTCGTCATTTGTTCGATTTGGGCATTCTCTAATACACTTTAGGAGATCTATCCTATCTTCATTAACCTTTCGGGTTTGACTAGAGTACGAAAGGAAGCTGACAGTATCCGACTTAATATTTGGTTGTCGGACGCGACCACTTAGTTCTCCTTAGTTGAGCTGGATTTAGAGACGAGAAATGGAGATATCATGAGAATTCGTGCAAATGTTGTTCCTACCATTATTGGAAAGCACGTTACTAGGAATTGTGATTTCTCTCAGTTGAAATTGCCAAAAGATGTGGTTTTAGCAGACGAAGAGAGGGATAAGCCTATTGAATTATTAATTGGCAATGACTATTATTTCGATATAGTCTTGAATGTTAGAGAACAAATTAGTCCTGGCCTCTACTTGGTTAACTCCAAATTCGGTTGGCTAGTCAGTGGTGCTAAAAAACCCGGGAAGGACTAAAAGGAGAAGTCTGTGTACAATGGAAACTGTGATAATGAAAGACATTGACGCTAAACTCAATTCAATTTGTGCGATCGCGGAGGCGTTCTTGGAGTCGGACGATTTTCAGGTGAAGGAGGCCACAAAATTCTTGAAGGAGCTGAGACTGCATGCCGTTGATTGTTTTGACAAGCAAAGGGCTAAGCTGGAGAATAAATCTGGCAGAAAGGTAAGGGGAGATGGTAACTTCGACTCTCTGGCTCTAGAATTGAATACTACGAGGCAGCGTGCAGTAAGTGTAATTTCAGCGCTCGAGACTGAACTTACGTGGTTGAATTTATTCAGTTATCAAAGTTGCAGACATCTCCTGGGTGCACTGACCCAGATCTTTCTAACTAAATGAACCCGATTTTTCTGACATGCTCTTTTCCACAAAACCCATTGGTAGGTAATCAACGGTTTTAGACAACTGAGAGTCAAACAAACACCGGAAGTCAAAACTGTTTTCCTTGATTATCTGAAAATTACGAATTTCAAGTTAGCCATTTATGGCTTTGATCCCAAGAAATGTAAACAAAGTGAAATGCCAACATCAACAGACCAAAATCCCACATTTTCGGTGTGTGGATTTATCGCCCCTAGCGGTCGTTTCACCTCGAGTTTCTGCCACGTGATGACGTAGAAAAAGTGTTGGCGGCACAGCAAACTGTCTAACTTTCTGAATGCAATCCCTTATTTCTGAAAACATTTTAGGTTATTATCTCTGGCTTTTCCGAATCCTAGGGTTTCTAAGAACACGATTCATGTTTTTTTTTTCCACCGATTTTCGTTTGAAGCACACGCCCTATTGTCTATGAAAGTCCTGCATAATTCTTCGAGATTTCCTTCGATTTTGTCTGGCTCTGCGACGAGTCGAATTATCTCAGTGAAGTCACGCGCAGGAGCCAGGAAGCAGGCAGGACTGCGGCGCACGTGTAGTCGAATACAAAACGCCTTCAAAGGAACGCAAGACGACTCTGGAAAGGCGATCAACCTTGACAGGAATGTCCCTCAGCGTCGTTTGTGGTGGCCCGAAACCGAATCGTGATCGTGGGAGGAGGGTTCCGATCGCTGGTTGTAAATTCTCGGGCCAACGTTATCGAAGAACTCCTTTGTCTTTTCCTATCGGTATCATATTTTTTCATACAAAGGATAAACTGCGAAGAGTGCACAATAATATTTTGCCCTCCACAAAATATTCGCTGCATTCCAGCAATTACGGTTGTGCTTCCGAGATTATCAACTATACGGACTATAGACTTACAGTCAAATTATATGATAATGATTAATTTTACGCCATTTTTTCCACCAAAAAAATGTTGAGTTTTTTGGTTTATTATTTTCAATAATAAGCCTTTGGAATCGAGCAAGTAAAAAAAATTTTAACCCCCCCCTCAAAATTTGATGTTTTACGTTTCAAGGTACGTAGAATAAGAAAATCGAATAAAAAAAATTCCGTCCGTCCGGCGTACGCCGTCCGCCGTACGCGGCACTTTTCTTAGCAACACTGGACCGATTTGGTTCAAATTTGGTACATGGGCTCCATTTTGGGTCTAGTTGTGCCGCGAAGCTTTTGGTTGATGTAGGTCACTTCTAAGGGGTAAAAATTAAGGGTTGACATTTTCAAGAGTGCCCTAGCTCGAAAACTCTCGAAATAAAGGTATCGTTTTTTCACCAATTTTAAATAGTATTGAATTTTTAAAAACTTTTGAGACCACCCGGAGCTCTGTAGGACAAACCGTTCGGTCCCTACGAGTACTTGAAGGTTTTCCTTCGATAAAACAGAATCACGAGTGTGAATCACAAAAGAGGTCTAATCTCCATTCAAATTTTATCGGACTAAAATGCGATCGCTGTTCATTTCTTCGATTTATATACAGTTTTGCCTTCTGCGTAACCAGTAATCAAATTTCCTTATGAAGCTTTCTATTTTTCCAATCGAGTGTGAAGCGTTTAGTTCTTTCTAATAAACTTGATTGTGAAGGTGTGAAGCCAGTATGGTGTGGTAGGTAGTACCTAGCTGGTAGGTAAAAAAAAGTTGGTAGGTAAAAAAAAATGTTGGTGGGTAAAAAACGCTGCAAATCATTGCTCAAAGGCTTCTTCACTGATCAGCTGAGTGAGCTCCGAAGCCATTTTCAATCCTATTGAACGCAGGAAGCTGAAATTTGAGAGGGAAGGTCAAGGGAGAATACAGATGGTGGTAGGTGCTATTAATGGAGAACCAGTGATCTATACAGAAGGATGATCTATACAGAAAATAATAAACCTTTGAGCTATGATTTGCAGCATTTTTCTTCAAGTTTGATAGATAGATGTACGTTTATTTAGCGCCATTTTGTACACTTTTCCAAAAAGATAAATGCATGTGGGATCCGATTTGCTCAGATTTCCTGCCCTGCGTTAGACTTGGCCCGTGTTGTAGGGTAGGTTCTCTGCAAAATCGTTCCATCTCGGTAAAAAATTGATACCTACTGTACATTACAGTAATAAGTAAGTTACTAAACAATACAATACTTGAATCCTAGGTTGCATACATTGTTACGTTATTTAATAATCTCTAGTCCTATACAGGGTGTCTTCTATTAGGATGGACCAAAACTTTATCGACCGACTTGAATTTCCCACTTTCTTACCCCGGGAGCACCATTTAGTTATCGGAATCCCCATCATGTAGCATCTGATTTTAAAGCTTACAATCAGACCTTTAATTTGAGTATACACAAATGGTCCTTCATGACTCAGTCGGAAGTCACAGGGGAAGTAAAGAGAATACGGGCCAATCTTCCCGAAAACGGCAACCACGTTTTTCAACTTCTTTCACAAATTGTTTTGCTTCCGAGTCTACCAAGGTAGCGGAAGCTTTGTTTTCACTTTCCAAGGATGAAAAAAAAGTTCTCCAAAATCAAAATTTTCACTCGTGTTTTGCGTTTTAGACCTTTCTGAACAATTTTGGTTCCGTGACTGTCTGTCTGTCCGTCTGTCATGAATTCCTTGTAACGGCCATAACTTTTACATTTTCCATCCGATTTCAATGAAATTTTCAGGGATTATGCGGATTAGGTTGTAGACGGTCCCCAATGAAGATCATCACCCCCGGACTGATAGTAGCCGCTGCGCATGCGCAAACGTGAATTTCCTTGTAACGGTCATAACTTCCACATTTTCTACCCGATTTCGATGAAATTTTCAGGGTTGTTACTGAGTAGTGTTTAGATGGTCCCCTATGAAAATCATAGAGAATGGTTTTTCATAGAGCGATTCATTCATAGAGGGATGGTCCCCTGTGGGAATCTCAAATCCTATGCATTGCATCACTAGGCCTCAATAGCTCAGTTGGTAGCGCATGGAATTATCCCCCAGGGGTCCCGGGTTCGAATCCCAGTAGAGGCTGAGCATTTTTTTGATCCAATCACATACATCTACTCACTTACATTTTGGTTTATTATTTTCAATAATAAGCCTTTGGAATCGAGCAAGAAAAAAAAATGTTTAACCCCCCCCCCCCCTCAAAATTTGATGTTTTACGTTTCAAGGTACGTAGAATACGAAAATCGAATAAAAATGTCCCAAGTTCTTGTTTATAACTTTTTGTCGACATGACAGCAGTGAGTAATCCTCAAATTTTCAGTGTAAAAAGTAAAAAACGTCTGCCAAGTGGGTGTGGCACATAGCTTCCTCGTATCCATAACCCGATTGTATAGATGATCCGATGCATAGTAGTAAATCTCAAAACGAGTTAATCTGTAACATCCCTGAAAATTTCATTGAAATCGTACGGAAAATTTAGAAGTTATGGCCGTTACAAGGAATTCACGTTTGCGCATGCGCAGTGGCTACTATCAGTCCGAAGGTGGTGATTTTCATAGGGGACCATCTAAATACTAATCTGTAACATCCCTGAAAATTTCATTGAAATCGGATAGTAAATGTAGAAATTATGGACGTTACCAGGAAATTCACGTTTGCGCATGCGCAGTGACTACTATCAGTCCGAAGGTGGTGATCTTCATTGGGGACCATCTACAACCTAATCCGCATAATCCCTGAAAATTTCATCGAAATCGGGTAGAAAAAGTGGAAGTTATGGCCGTTAAAAGGAAATTCACGTTTGCGCATGCGCAGTGGCTACTATCAATCCGAAAGTGATGATTTTCATAGGGGACCATCCAAATACTAATCTGTAACATTCCTGAAAATTTCATTGACATCGGATGGAAAATGTGGAAGTTATGGCCGTTAAAAGGAAATTCACGTTTGCGCATGCGCAGTCGCTTCTATCAGTCCGGGGATGATGATTTTCATAGGGGACCGTCTACACACCAACCCGCACAATCCCTGGAAATTTCATTGAAATCAGACAATAACTTCGTATAGTTATGCGCGTTACAAGGAAATCATGACAGACACACAGACAGACACACAGACACACAGACACTGAACAAAAATTGTTCAGAAAGGTCTAAAACGCAAAACGCGAGTGAAATTTTGATTTTGGAGAACTTTTTTTTTTCGTCCTTGAAAAGTGAAAACAAAGCTTCCGCTACCTTGGTAGACTCGGAAGCAAAATCTGTAAACAAAAGTTTAGGAACAGCATGAACGAGAAAAAACCTCCTACAAAGATTTTCCACGAATTCAATATTTAAAAAAATAAAGCATTTATATAAAATCAAGATAAATAGGTGCTATATAAGATTTTCTATTTAAAAACGCTTGCATACGAGTCTGCAACGCATTGGGACATTTTCATGTCTTTACCTATTGCTTTTTACCTCACTATAGGATTTTATAACCCACCCTCCGTTGTTGTCAGAATGTGAAACGAATCATTAACATAATAATATCTAAGTCGAATACTATTATAGGTGGCACTGTCTTCTTACTACGAAAGAGTGTAGATATATTATGTTACAAATTGACACAATTATTAATATTAAGAGGTAGGTACCTAATTTCAATAAAATAGACGATCTTCTACACTCAAGATCATTAGTTTGTAAACAAAATATGAGAACAGTTATGCCCATAGCTCCGCTATTCGTATAGTCAATATGTTATGGAGAACATGAAAATGTTCGTTAAATCGAGAGCTTTCCAACGAGTGATGAACGATTTTTGTGGGTTAAAAAGTGTAGAAAAGGAACAAACCTAACAACGGGGTCGTTGTAAAAGGAAATCATTATAAAGGCACTGTAACACAATTTCGTTACGCAATTTCGTGACAGTTTTTTGTGCTATGTGCCAGGGCAAAGACATGAAATTGTCAAAAAATTTCCGTCCGTCCGCCGTCCGCCCTACGCGGCACTTTTCTTAGCAACACTGGACCGATTTGGTTCAAATTTGGTATATGGGGTCCATTTGGGGTCTAGTTGTGCCGCGAAGCTTTTGGTTGATGTCAGTCACAGTGAAAATTAAGGGTTGAAATTTTCAAGAGTGCCCTAGCTCGAAAACTCTCGAAATAAAGGTATCGTTTGTTCTCCAATTTTAAATAGTATTGAATTTTTAAAAATTTTTGAGACCACCCGGAGCTCTGTAGGACAAACCGTTCGGTCCCTACGAGTACTTAAGGGTTTTCCTTCGATAAAACAGAATCACGAGTGTGAATCACAAAAGAGGTCTAATCTCCATTCAAATTTTATCGGACTAAAATGCGATAGCTGTTCATTTCTTCGATTTGTATACAGTTTTGCCTTCTGCGTAACCAGTAATCAAATTTCAATATGAAGCTTTCTATTTTTCCAATCGAGTGTGAAGCGTTTAGTTCTTTCTAATAAACTTGATTGTGAAGGTGTGAAGCCAGTATGGTGTGGTAGGTAGTACCTTCCAATGTTGGTGGGTAAAAAACGCTGCAAATCATTGCTCAAAGGCTTCTTCACTCTTCAGATCACTGATCAGCTGAGTGAGCTCCGAAGCCATTTTCATTCCTATTGAACGCAGGAAGCTGGAATTTGAGAGGGAAGGTCAAGGGAGAATACGGATGGTGGTAGGTGCTATTGATGGAGAACCAGTGATCTATACAGAAGGGTGATCTAAACAGAAAATAATAAACCTTTTGGGCAATAATTTGCAGCGTTTTTCATCCGAATTTGATGAAATGTTCTAGGATTGTCCAGATTAGCGTGTAGATGGTCCCCTATGAGGGTAGTGAAAGGTACTTAGAGATTGGTGTTTTGTGATTAACTACTATGTATCGGATTATCTATATAATCGGGTTATGGATACGAGGAATCTATGTGCCACACCTACTTGGCAGACTCTTTTTACCTTAAGATGTTATCGAAATCGATGTTTTTCATACGATCATTCATCGATATCGATGTTTCTATGAAATATCGACATCGAAATCGACATGTATGTTTTCCGTTCGACGTCTCATCCCTATTCTAGGTCCCTTCTCAAGGGTTTTTGCCGCGTTTGCCCTTCTGTGCGGCTTCGCAGCTTTCCGCCCCCAGTAGACAAACTCATCTTGCACACACCTGCATCTCAACCTAATTGTGCCGTCTCACGTAAACACGACCTCGCGGGATCGCAGGTGAATGAGGCTGTCGAGGCTCCTCCGTGGGCGCGGGAGTCGAAAGAGCGTAGGAGGCGCGGCGGTGAATCATATCTCGACCGCCTCCTACGCTTCCTCCTGTTCACAATCTTCCCCGCAGATGGACTTGATTCCCTTTTGGATGAATGAAAGCGAGACTCCGACCGACTCCTTGAATTGACCGAATCTCCTCCAGGAGACCGTCGATAAGAATCGTTCCGTTTTGTGACTCATTCGTCATCTCAATGAGTGAGATAAAGAAGAAACAAAGAGCAATGAAGGAAATTCTGATTGCCGCTGAATAACATCCATGAATGAACTAAGAAATACCAAGTGGGCGTGGCACTTAGCATCCTTATTAACTTGGCCTACACGCTCAAATAATTTGCACAAGCCTGTTTGATAGATGAAAACAGTTTTAACAGTGTAAGGAAGACGGCAGAGCAGACCAGAGTTGGGCAAAATCATACTCATGAATGTGATTGAGAGTTTAATTCACAGGAGTACCTGTGTGTCTGTGATTTCAAATAAGATTCAATTTGTATTCACACATGAAGAGTGTGGATGATGTGCGGCATCCTCCCCTCACCACACACCTTGTCAACTAAGAAAGGCAACAAACTATGAACATTGAGAGTATGAATAAAATAAAATCATATTCACGGAGTAACATTTAGCGTATATTCTTAACCACAGGAACTATTAATAACAGGAATAATACTATTACAATGAGGAATTTCACCATGTCGTAATTTCCTATTTTTGACCCCAAAATCAGATTCAGCACCTCGAAAAACCGCCTACGGCAAACTTTCAGCCCTTACTTCCTAATTTACGAATAAACAAAACAGTGTAGAAAATATGAACGTTTGAAAAAACTGGGAGGATGACGTCAACCTGGAATAGTTCATTTACAGCCGCTTGAAGCGCTGAGATTGAGAAATCTATAGTCCCCAGATGCAACATTTCACAAAACCAGTAAAGTTCGAAATCGAAAAACTAAAAAAAAAAAAAAATATAGAAAAAGCAAGATGGGGAAAATTAGGTTTCCCCTGTTTTTGTTTGATAACTTTCCTCTTAGATAACACGATTTCGTCATACCATCGGGCAACAATGGGAGGAGACGGCGATCCGAACAGCCAATCAGCAAGCGTTGAAAAGGTCCGTTTTCCCGGTTATTTTTTGTAATCATAAATTTTGATTGTCTCCCAAAAATAACAGGAGACTAATTTCCCTTAATCAACCCGATTTTCATCTATCCCACACCATTAACTATTTAGGAAAAATGCAAACAGAATTCGGTGAAATTCCTCATTGTTTTCACGCACTATGAGTATGATTAATTTCATTATTACAGGAAATCTGTGATTAATCTAAAGAATACTAGGATTGATCATAGGATTATGTAATTAATCATAGGAAGAATGTGATACAGTAGTACAGAAAAAATGTGATTAGTTATACAATTCTGTAATTCATCATGGAAAAAATGTGGTTAATTATGGAAAAATTGTAAATAGTCGTATAATTGTGTGTGGTAATCATGATAAATTGTGATTAATTATGAGATTCTGTAGCTAATCATGGGAAAATGTTATTAATCATGGGAAAATTGTACTTAGTCTTATAATGGGGGGTGCACCTTGATTTTTTTTTGGATTTTCAATCGAAAGTAGACTACATCTTGAGAATTTTGGCACCAACCGCGACCTTCTAGTGTGAGTAGATCTGTTTCTATGATTTTTCAAAGTTTCGACCGTTTATGACGTCACGCGCCCCTCTCGCCTGGGCTGGGGGAGCCCACTGTGACGTCATAAACGGTCGAAACTTCAAAAATTCATAGGAAAAGATTTACACACGCTAGAAGGTCGCGGTTGGTACCAAAATTCTCAGAATGAGGTCTACCTTAGATTAAAAATAACAATAAACAGTTTTTCCAACCCAGGCGCACACCCTATTCTGTGATTAATCTTGAAAAAATTGTGATTAATCATAAGATTCTGTAATTTATCATGGGGAAATTGTAATTAGTCATATAATTCTGTAATTAATTATGGGAAAATTTTTTTTGAAAGAGAAAAAAAACACTTTATTGAACATTGTAGAAGGAATGAAGGTGGACAAGGACTCCAGTAGTTGTCGAAACGTAATGGATTTGCCGAAAGTTCAAAATGGTATGCCAAAAGTTTGCCAAAAATTGAAATTGATTTATGCCAAAGGGTTTTTTTTTGCGAGCGTGCGAGCGTGAAATTAATTCTGTAATTATTCATGGAAAAATATGATTTTTTACAATTTTTTAAAATGATTAATCTTATTATTTCCGTTATTAATCACTAATTTCCTGTAATAAGATTAATTTCGTATTATTCCCAGATTACTATTATTAATCCCAGATTTCCTGTGATTAAGATTTTATTCATACTCTTAGTGTGTGAATACGAATTTAATCTTATTTGTTATGTTGGGTTCCTCCTCCCGAAGCTGACCTTCCTCTCGGAAGACATGGTATTTGCAAAGGAACAACACTTCCGAATTGTAAACTCATGTTATTACCTAAAGAACTGTACTATTTCAGAAACGGGACTCGAGTTAGCGATACTCCCCCTCGGACAGCGTTTACTACAAATTTGATATCAAAATGATCACATGACTCCTCGAAGTTTCACACTCAGGCGAGCTACAACAGTAACTGTTCGAACAGAACTAGAGGAGGGCTCAACAGGTGCCCCCTCTCTTCTCTCAATAGTTTCAAAACCTGTCACGAGGGGTGAGCAGCTAGTGACGACACTACTGTGTTTTTTCAAGTTTAAAATAATAACGATTGTTTAAAATAACTTTTGTGTTCTGCGTGTAGTCGAGTGAGGGCGATGGTCCTCTTGATGCGCTGAATTGTTCCTAGCCTGAATCCTACTCAACGAAGAGATTGATCCCTGAAGCCTAGGGCTTTTGCACTCCATCCGCGGCGCCTCGTGGCCGACCGCCCAGATAAGTGTTTGTAAAATCTATCCGCTAACCTTGGCGTCTGATCACAGACCTACCGGCGGGAGGTGGAACATTTACCTAATGAGGCCTAGTGTTCTGAAGAGGTCCCTAAGGGGAGCTAGAGGTTTGGCGCCTTTATGCGGCAAACCGTTCCCTTGGAAGAACTGGGCTGTAGGTAAGACAAGAAATGATAAGTAGGATAGACGAGGTACGAATGCATGTAGGAAGATCCCCGAGTGTGGCTTATATACCTACTCTTGCTATTATGGTGAGGGGAGAGAGGAAAAGAGGTGATGTCAGATGACGTGTTCTTTCCCTTCCTCACCTCGTCCTTGTTGGTGATGACTCATGCCACTCAGGGTTTTCCTACACAGATGTATGACATTACAATAACAATGTCAGTAAATCTGATGATAATGCAAGTAAAATGGTAAACGATCAATCGGGTTCGATCAGAGTTTGAGTCTTCGTTTTCATCAATCCATCACATATTCATAATCACAGAAACATATTCCTGTGACTAAAAATCTTAATCATATTCATGAGTATGATTTTGCTCAACTCTGGAGCAGACTTTCTTTTCCTCAAGGGCTCCTTCAATTACACAGGGAGTCTACACGGTGTTGGGCATAACTTCAGGGTTTGATTCTACAAGGTATTTCCAACAAAAAATGTCTCCTGCCAAACTTTTTTTAACCTCTTGGTTTTTCAAGTTAATTAAATTTAAAGTTTTTTCGTGTTTTCGACCTATTATAACTTCTGTTATTTACCATGTAAATTCAAATTTGAGGATATCGTTGGAAAGAGCGTCAAATTTCCTAGCTACTTAGTGCAAAACCAAAATGTTTTACCTATAAAATGTTTTTAAAAATTGAGTCAAAAATCAATAAATTCAAGTTAAAATGTTTTTCGAAATTTGACTTTTTTTAATCGTAGTTTTTGCTCTGAATCCCATTTCGATGGGCCCTCTTCGCAAAAAAACATGCACAAATTGTCGGCTTTCCTACGGTCTATCAATTTTTATTTTTAAAATTCAAATTCGACGAATAAATCAAGTTTGAAAGTCAAAACATATTGTTTAGTAATGCATGCATTACAGGGGACGTCCCATTGGATAAGCATTGGATCAGTTTAACCAGTTGTTAAGTGATAAAACTGTTTCACTCGATGTAATTTATTTATTACTTTAGGCAAGAAATAGTGACCCCCCCCCCCCCAACCATTATCCACCTTAACATTTCTAGCGGCGTGGGAGCCTCGAATCTGAAGAGCATTCTAAAATCCGTGATCTACGACACTCAACATGCGAATTCGAGTTCACCCCCCCCCCCTCCCCAACACCACCCCAACGCCAACAATGGTGCCAGGCTGGCACCAAAGCGGAAATACGTCGTAACATTGAACTTTCATCTGTTAGTTTTAGTAGGCGGTCCGTCGAGGTTCACATCCGTATTCAAGGTGAAACACACAAAAAAAAAAAAAAAAACACGAAATATGCGGTTTATGGTGTCCTGGCACCATGGTGGCACCACTATTAGTTCCATGGTCGTACAGAGAATAATTCATGAAAATCCGGAGGTATAATGAGAATTTTTCCTTAATTTCAAAGCTTGGGGACAGTTAGTAAGCGGTAAAGGAACCGAAATATTGAAAAATCGGATATTTTGTGAATATTATCCCCCCCACTCGCCCCCTCCCCTTGCGAATTTTGGTACTCGGGTGAAATTATGTACAACTCGGAAGTTATTTGAGTCAAACAAAAAAAGAAACACGCAAATCGGTTGGAAATTGAGGCCTGGGCAGAGTTTACAAGATTACGCCCGCAAACGCACGTTTTTTAAGCATTAACCCCCCCTTTCCCCCCCTTAAAAAGCAAAATTCAAAATTCCGGCGCCGTAGTGCACAACTAGATAGTTTTCCGCGTCGATGAAAAAAAGAACCACAAAAATCGGTTTAGAACTAAGGGCTGTGCAGAGTACACAAGATTATGCCCAAAAACGCACGTTTTTTGAGCATTAACCCCCCCTTTCACCCCCTTAAAAGGCGAAATTCGAAATTCCGGCGACGTAGTGCACAACTAGATAGTTTTCCGCGTCGAACAAAAAAGAACCAGGAAAATCGGTTGAGAACTAAGGCCTGGGCAGAGTACACAAGATTTTGTTACACACACACACACACACACACACACACACACACACACACACACAGACATACACCTATGGTTTTTTTTCGCGGATTTGGATTCAGAATGGTCTAAAACGGATTACTGTGTGGTTATTTTTTTTTTCTGTTGAGTGTTGTCCAACTTCACCCCAGATCGATCGCATAAGGACGCCCAAGTCTTACTGTGGGACGTCCTAAAAACGTGTTTCATGAGAAAATCGAGTGTTTGACACGGTGCATGGCTACCCTCGATCTGAAGATGACGAAGAGTTCGGCATCATTTATGGATTAGCTGAGTTGGTTGACCAGGTGATAGGGTAATCAAAGCCAGGATTCCACTCAAGAAGAGGTGGCGGAGTACTTGCATGAATTGAAAAATGCATCCTCTATTGTCTAGTTGAAGCAATTCAACCCCATAGGTAAAACCACCAGATAAAACTTTAAAACCACCACCACTTCGATTTGGCCAAATATTTCGTCAAGGATCCTCTCTGCTTGAAGCAATCGGTTTTTGAGGGGATCAAAAGCACTCGTAAATGGGCCCTATTTCCCTCCTCGAAACTCCTCCTGTTCGACAGGTATACTGCACTAACCTTTTGATGTCCCGTATTGATGTGATCGTGAGTCATCTAGTTGTGACACAGGCCTGATACATATTCGATTTTACAATATTCACATCTACGTGCACCGCCTGCTTGATCGCAATCGCCGGCAGGTCTCTGCAATCACTGATCCCTTCCCTTTCATCAACCCCGTTCCGACGTATCGGACGATCACTGAACTTTCCAACCCGCATCCAACATCCAATCACCATTTCACTTCACGGCTCTTTCGATTTTTATCTCTCGCTAAACATCTGAGACCCACATAAAACGTGCAGGGGAAAAACAGGGGAGTCAAAAATGCTGATTTTCCTGAAATCCAACAACAAACATTCAAGTCGAATAATCCCAATATCCAAATGCAGCTTCAAAACGCTGCAAATTATTTACAAAGGTTTATTATTTTTCTGTATAAATCACTCGTCTGCAAAGAACACAGCTTTGCCATTATCACTATTTTTTCCCCCACCAACCATACGTACTTACCTACCACATACCTACTCAAGTTTATCAATCAAGTTTATTTGGAAGAAATAAACGCTTCACACTCGATTCGAAGAAATAGGGAGTTGTGGTTCCTTCGTATGGAAATTTGATTACTAGTTGCTAAGGAAGCATAACTTAATACAACTGGGTGAAACAAATACCTAACGATAACATTTTGGTCAGCTAAAACTTCGGAGATTAGGCCTATTTGGTGATTCACACTCGCGATTCTGATTTTTTCGCTAGTCCGACCCTTAAGTTCTCGTAGGGAGCGAACTGTTGGTCCTACAGAACTCCAAGTGGTCTCAATCTATTCTAAAAATTCGTTGCTGTTTAACCCTTAATTTTCACCCCTTAGACGTAGCTGACACCAACCAAAAGCTTTGCGGCACAAATGTAACCCATATACCCCTTTTGGGGTCTAGTTGTGCCCCGAAGATTTTGGTTGATGTAGGTCACTTCTGGGTTCCAAAATCAATTTTGAAATTTTGAAAACGCCCTAACTCAAAAAATTTTGATATAAAGGTGTTGTTTTTCCTTCAATTTAAGATTCTATAGAATTTTTTGAGACCACTCGAAGCTCTGTAGGACAAACCGTTCGCTCACTACAAGAATTTAAAGTTTGGACGTACAATAAATCAGAAACACGAGTGTGAATCGCAAAAGAGGCCTAATCTCCGTTCAAATTATAGCTGACCGAAATGCGATCGATGTTTTTCTTCATGTTGGATGGTTGGTGGCTTTTCAGACGAGTGATCAATATAGAAAAATAAAAAATAATCAACCATTGTGTAATAATTTGCAGCGTTTTTCCTGAATAGTTGATGGTGTGTGATAGATGAAAATCGGGTTGATTTCGGAAAATAAGTCTCCTGTTATTTTTGGGAGACAATCAAAATTTATAATTTCAAAAAATAACTGGGAAAACGGACCTTTTCAACGCTCGCTGATGGGCTGTTCGGATCGCCGTCTCCTCCCAGTGCTGCCCGATGGTACGACGAAATCGTGTTATCTGAGAGGAAAGTTATCAAACAAAAACAGGGGAAACCTAATTTTCCCCATCTTGCTTTTTCTATATTTTTTTTTTTTTTTTTTAGTTTTTCGATTTCGAACTTTACTGGTTTTGTGAAATGTTGCATCTGGGGACTATAGATTTCTCAATCTCAGCGCTTCAAGTGGCCGTAGATGAACTATTCCAGGATGACGTCATCCTCCCGGTTTTTTTAAACGTTCATATTTTCTACACTGTTTTTTTAATTCGTAAATTAGGAAGTACGGGCTGAAAGTTTGCCTTAGGAGGTTTTTTGAGGTGCTGAATCCGATTTTGGGGTCAAAAATAGGAAATTCCGACATGGTGAAATTCCTCATTATAGGTACCGTAGGGGCCATCTTACACCACATACTACGCCATCTGGTCAGGTATTGTGAGGTCAGTTTGAAGTGGCTTATCTTTCATTTATAGTTTTCTCCTTAGGAATGACAGATTCTTCAAAATGAATCGATTTAAATAGTTTCAATCTTTTTGGAAAGGATCTTAAAAATCGATTTTAATCAAAAGTATAGATTTTTCAAAGAATGAAACTTTGTCCACCAATTATCAAAAATTAACTTTTAAGCCAATAGAATACTTAAATTGTATTAAGTTTCAAATAACTATATAAATGACAATCAACTGATTTTTCTTCATGCTCCTTCCATCAATTTATATAAATGGAGATATTGAATGACGTCATCAATTATGTAGGTCAGTAATAATGTAAACAAACGTGTGAATCTATAGGTTTTTGGGACTCTCGCCAGTGCCTATAAGGTAGGTACCAAGCAGGCTCTTGGTCATAAGCATTGATCTTCAGATCAGCATCATATCCCTTTTCCATTGTTGTGATGGTTGTATAGATTGTTACAGATAGCTAGTTATTTATTTTCCTTAATCAGCTGCTGAAGAGAATCGGGCCGATTCTCAAAATTTTGGATCGATTCTCAAGAGAAAAAAAAAATTAATATAAAAATATCGATACTTATGTTTTCAAAAGAATCGATTTTTTTTAAATTGCAATTGGTACTTTCAGCCATCCCTATTTCTTCTTCCAAAATAATCTACTTATTGTCTACGTTACACTTTCTATTCCGTTTCTCTGTCTGCACACAGTACTATTCGAAATTATTGTCCGATTTTGATGAAATTCTGAGGAATTGAGCGGGCATCGCCTACGGTTTGAAAGCAACCTCTGCGCATGCGCAAACTAAAACCCTCGAAGCAGTCATAACATTATCAATCCGAAATCGATGGGATTTTCAAGTTCAAACTCAGGATGGTTCCCTATAAATGTCACAGTATTGTGATCATCATGTGTTTGAAGTTTTGAGATTATCTACTATGCATCGCATCATAACTATCTATGGATACGAGGGAGCTATGTGCCACACCCATTTGACAGACTTCATTGTATTTCATGGAAACGTTTGTTAGTCAGAACAATGAAGGTTCCTATGAATTCAAAAAAGACAGAACTACCGTAAAACGGGGTGACTGCGGTATAAATTTCAAGGTTTATTGACTTTGTCAACGTTTTCTTTATTTTTTATTGCTTTGATCCTATTGATTCTGAAACCTACATGTCTCACGAGAGTTTCTAGCTGTAGAACGATTTTTTGTGTTTAAAATTGGTTATTCTTCAATCGATCTGATCCGCAATACCATGCAATTTTTTCCGGTTTGCTCCATGTAATATATATGGAGAATATATTGCTCAATAGAATATATCTATATAATATATTCAAATATTATTTGAATTTCAAAAACGGCGGTTTTACCATACTCACCCCCTGTGTCACCACGTTTTACGGTAATTGAAGTGGGGGAAGCATGATGGTGCTCACGTGCAAATTTTCAGGGTAATCAAGGAAAATATCTTGTATGTGAAGAATAGAGGGAAAATAGCATCTTCGCTTTGTTGACATTGTTTTAGGAGCTGCTAATCGTCGTATTTAGATTGTGAAGTAGGAAGTAGGGTGTGGTCCAGTGTAGGAAATTTCCAACTGCTCTTTGGTGGGTGCACCTTTGTTTTTTCTGTGTATTTCTGGGATGGATCTGTAACAAGGGAACCTATAAGTGTAAGGGAGAGATCAGTTACCAGAAGATGGGCAACAAAGTGACTGAAGAAGGGTCCATCCTCTCTCCTTCACCGTTACCTACGTCTCCCCGTTCATGGAGCAGCTCGTAGAACTGCTAGAGTACTAAGAGCTATTTCCATCTAGAAACTTTCCAGTTTGAATACATTTGATTTGTGCTGCCCAGTAGGTCTCTCGTTTGTGTATGTACTTTTGTCCTAAATTAATTTGCATATTTGTTTTGATCCTTTGATACACGCTTATTTCACTAAAAAGGTATTTTATGGTAAATACTGTCGCCTTTCCAGGTTCCTACTCCCTCCATTAGGTTATCGGTCCTGTCTGCTTCTATCACAGCTTCAATAATCTTTCAGGCATCTCTAAAAGCTCCTAAACCATCAATGGTCTCTCTTGTTTCTGGTTCTCCTATCCGTGATGTTCCAATTCGTCTCTTTATTACTTTTGCAGTTCCTCGGCAATGAGTCAAAATTTCATTTATGTCTTGTATTATTTGGCCGTTACGTTTTGCACTCAGCCGATTTTCCCTTTTGGTTTATTATTTTCAATAATGAACCTTTGGAATCGACCAAGAAAAAAAAATTTTTAACACCCCCTCAAAATTTGATGGTTTACGTTTCAAGGTACGTAGAATCCAAAATCTAATAAAAATTTGGCCGTCCGTCCGCCGTACGCCGTCCGCCGTACGCGGCACTTTTGCCACTTAGCATTGACCGATTTGATGAAATTTGGTATGTAGGCTCCATTTGGGGTCTAGTTGTGCCCCGAAGCTTTTGGTTGATGTAGGTCACTTCTAAGGGTTCCAAAATCAATTTTGAAATTTTGAAAACGCCCTAACTCAAAAAATTTTGATATAAAGGTATTGTTTTTCCTTCAATTTAAGATTCTATAGAATTTTTAGAATTTTTTGAGACCACGCGGAGTTCTGTAGGACAAACCGTTCGCTCCCTACGAAAATTTAAGGGTTTATATTGAAATATATATATATAAATAAATCAAAACACGAGTGTGAATCGCAAAAGAGGCTTAATCTCCGTTCAAATTAGAGCTTACCAAAATGCGATCAGTAGTTGGTAATTTTGATTTTTTTTTTTTGATTTTTTGATTTTTTTTTTTTTCTTTTTTCTTCATATTGGATGGTTGGTGATTTTGTAGACGAGTGATCTATATAGAAAAATAATAAACCATTGTGTAATAATTTGCAGCGTTTTTCATCCCGAAATTGTTATAAGTTGTCGAATCCATGGCCGATTGGTAGGCAATTTATGTCTTTGATTTGCACGGTGTGTGGAAGTGGTTTGTTGAAAAACACACCAATCCACGATCCTGAACCTCTCTGTGCCTATATTCCTTTATCCATTTTTACGTGTAGTAAAGTTTACTAGGTATATTCGCCACCGAAATTATCTCAAAGTGTTATCAGAGTAACCAAAATTAAAATGCATCTTCAAATTTAACAGACAGCTGAATTTTTTGTGGGCTACTGGAAGTTTCAAAATAGAGTTATGACAAAAATTTCCAAGGAAATCAATGAATAAATTTTCAAAATTTTTTGTCATAACATAACTTTCTGAGTTAACAACTTACTTAAATAGTTTAATAAATTCATCTCTGACCATCAATTTTTAAATTGAAATTTCAATTTAGTTAATCTGGTGACAGCTCTGGAATTCCCAAGGTGTTTTCAGTGACATTAGTGACACCATGGTCCAATTAGGGTTCAATCTTCTATGACATTGAACTGGTCAGTGTGCATCTTGCAGGAGAACATCATGTAATGTTATCCAGCAGCACTGTACAGTATCTGTCATGATTGGTTTCATTTTTTAAGCTTTTTCGAATTCCTATAGTGAAGGTAAGTCGCCATATCTGGTATTCTCCTGATTCTATAGATAAATGTTCTATTGGCTACGCTTTCTTTTCCATTTTTTCTGAACTGAAGATGGTAGATGATCTTTTAAAGTACGACTAAATTCGACCTTCTTCGTGTAAAGTAGACCTTTCAGGAAATGAAATAGTACTAGATTTCCAAGATAATTCCATCAAGTCAAAAGAACCTAAGGATTTTTCATATTGCTAATGAAGACAGCTCCGTCAAAGTACGTTCAGTAACTCGGCATTTCGGCGTTTGGATCGGGTGAAAGATACAAGTGACTCGATCCTTCTCTGGGTCAGTAGGTGACTCAGTGGCGCGGAGTGGCCATCTCCGGAAGGTTGACTTTCGAGATTACACTTGAGTGGAGGGGCGAGATAGTAGAAGCCCCACGACCGGATCCCTTCAAGCAACCGATTCCTGAAAGTCCCTCCTGAGGCTTAGTCACTTTCGAAGTGCAGGCGGCTTTCGACAACTACAAAAAAAGTCGTTCTGCGGTCGGAACTTTCATTTTGTGGAGTCGCTCCTGTCATAGTCACAAATCCCATTAATTTTTTTTTTTTGGTTCCGGAGATAGATTGTTGCTTGACCATTGTTCTTGAAATGGAAACTAGTGATTATGATACTTTCGGGTCTCTTCTCTCTGACGTTCCTATATTTTTGGTTTCTGGGAGGTAACGAAGGATTGGGCAAAGAAATCGCAGAAATGCCAACTAGCTTTGTTCATCCGATTGGTAAATCAAATCGATACTTTAAAGCACAAAAGAGCTATGTCCAAAAACTGAGTTTTGAGAAAAATGCAAAATAAATTACGACCAATGCACAATTCCTAAAATAATGGCTTATTACACTAAACTCTTTAATTTCCTCAATAAATTTTCAAGCTATTATCGTCAAGAAAACTCAATACCAGTCAACGGAATACCAGTGTATAAAGTGTCTGACAGACACGCAGCAACTATAACGTTGTTTTTCGGACACATGAGGAGTTAATTAATTTATTTTTCGTCAAATCAACATTTTTATTAGTTAAAAGTAATTAAACTTACTTACGGGAGTCTCAAGGATTCTAATTTGAACAGTATTTCAATAAAGATGATCTACAATACGCAACACGTGAATTCGAGTTACCCCCCCCCCCCCTTACTTTCATCTGTTAGTTTTGGTTGGTAGTCCGCAGAAATTCACATCCGTGTTCAAGAGAAACATACAAAAACTCAGGAAATTCGCGGTTTCTGTTGTCCTGGCATCACCAAATTGTTCCCTGGTGCCACAAAGAATAGGTACCTAGTTCATGAAAATCCAGAGCTATATTGATAATGTCCCCTCAATTTCAAAGTATGGGTACAATTATTAGTACACAATTATTAGTAAGCTATATAGGAACCGGGATATTGGAAAATCGTATATTTTGTGACTATTAGCCCTCCACTCCCTCCTCTTGCTAATTCCAATACTCAGGTGAAATAATGTAGAACTCGGGAGTCATCTGAACAGAAAAGAATCTCGCAAATCGGATGGAAATTGAGGCTTGGTCAGGGTAATGACAAGTTACAAGATGCCCGAAAACGTACGGTTTTTGGCTGCCAGTGTAGAAAGGGTCTAAGGGACACGGAGGTTTGCTCAACTGACAGTGTATAAAGTGTCTGAGGGACACTATGGTTTTCAGTGGCGGTTAGATCACAGCTGAAGGTTTGGAATGGAACCTTCTACAGAAGGGGGACATGTACTGAGCCTGTCAACATACTTCACTGAAATTTCTCTCGTTTCTGTCAGACACTGTATACACACCAAAGGTTAAGGTAGGTATCGAAATAAAAGCCGAAAGCCGAGGAACTAAATTCGTCGCAATGGCCAAGGATTGACGGGGCCATTTTGAGTTTGACAGGCCACCTAGATTCCTTTCGCGGAGCAGACTGGCTGAGTAGATTTTTTTTAAAAATTAATTTTCATTAGTGGTGACGGGAATTGATTTAAAGACTCCCTCCATTGACCTAGAGAAGTCTGTTGTGGAATGCCTCTAGGGTGCATTGCCCTACTGAAAAGGTTTTATCACAAACTTTTTCCCACGAGTATTCTGAGGTTTTTGGTAGGTGGCTATGAGTCCAGCAGCTGATTTTTTCCCCCAATTGTTAACCATGTTATGTAGAGCTTTTGGTGGTCCCCAGGATTGGTTCTGGCCATACTTATTGGCCAGACAATCAGTAATTTCACGACCTGCATTTCAGGCAATCCGGAAAAGGACCTGATTGCTCTGAGCTACTGCTTTAATAACTTAATTTTTTATTTTTCTTTGCTGTAACGATTGTAAGAGGAATGTGTTGTATTTTTTGTCCAGAGAATGTGGAAGATAGGGCCTTAAGGCCTTAACCTTCCCTGGTGGCTAAAAAAAAAAAAAAATCAATCGCAATGGGCAAAAATTCAATATGTTTTGACCAATGGACAAAGAGAATGCAAAGAGGTTGAGAGTTCTCCATCACTAGTAGGTACAGCTGGCATCTCTTCGAGGGGAATAGACTTATGGTGCGTGTGATCTTTCCTAGAATTTGATTCTAAGCAAGCAATCTTTGCAAAATGTTGAGAGCGAATGAATACTTTAAATTTTGACATATGAAATAATAGGGTGTAACATGATAGGAGGGAAAAGTTTTTAAAAAGCCGAAATAATCATTTAAATCTTAAAGACCTGAAATTAACTATTTATATTAAACTTTGGAAATAAATAACTGAAATTGTAGCTCCGCCACAAACCTGTTCGAGTTATCGCCTGCCGAAAAACTATGGGTAAAATGTGGGAGAGGGGAGAAAGAGTGGCTACGGTTTGGAGTTGTTTTGGAATAGTAAAAGAGTACGAGTCTCAACAAGAATACCACTATCTGGTTCAAGCTATCATTGCAGCTTCGAGAGCTACAGCCCCCACAAGCTAAAAATGTAGATTTGTAGAGAAGATATCGATGGCCTACTTCTAAGTCCTCGCTTTGCTAAGTTTAGCCAACATGAATGTTGTTGGTTGAATGTGTCTGATATAAATGTAGTGATTCATTTTGAGAACAAACTGGACATTTCATACCGGCAATTGACAATATCGGATTGCGAAAAATTAAATTCCCCAATTCTGGTGGGAACATGGAATTCTCAAGCAAAAATGTTCAACTTGAACTCTCATTCCAATTTCAAACTGTAAAAGGTTTAATAATTCAGCCAATTGATAATAATCAACTTATGGATCCAAGTTCTTTGGAAGGAGATGATGGAATAGTTACTCCTAGAGTACCAATCACCAGGACTGGTCACCAGAATGGATGATCAAGATGGATGATACCTTGGCAATCACAAACCACAAAGCATTTTAAGAATACTATTTCAGAACTCTTTACCACGTTCGTTACTTCATTACCTATGAATTTTTGAAGGTCACCATCATAAGACCTCCTTAATTATATTACTTTTATATTTATGTTCGTTGGTTTCTGCTGGTTCGACTAATGAGACACTCCTGAATAGTTTAGTACGCTCTGAATCAATTGTCAGGGAGTGTGCTCGGCTAACGCTCTCCTCATGAATGCTGAAAAAACCCAATACCTAAAGTTCAAATTAAATGGTCGTCTCCAAAATTCGGTAAGCGTTCTGGGATTATTGGACCGACTATCCTGGCAAAGCCACACAGAGATGCTGTCTTCTAAGCTGGCGAGCTGCAACTTTCTGCTTCGACGACTTGTTCATTCTGTTTCATCTGAGGTTTTGCTCTTGGTATACCATGCTTGTTTTGCCAGTCGATTAATGTACTGTGTGGTCTTATGGGGAAACTCTTGGCACGCTAACAGCATATTCAAAATCCAAAAAAAAAGCTGTACGTACTGTGCGAAAGCTGGGTTGGAGCGAGAGCTGTAAGGGGCATTTTCGCGATCTCGGAATCCTGACGTTCCCTAGCCTGTACGTTTTCCAGTGCCTCATATTTGCGAAAACTAACTTAAATATCCTGCGCAGAGGTTTGGATAAGCATCAATATTATACAAGGAACCGAACCAATCTCCATCCTTCTCAAGCCAGGTTGACTTCCCATACCAAATTGGATGTCGACTCTTCAACCACCTGAATCCAGCGACGAGAGAGCTGCCCTTAGCTCAATTCAAGACGGTCGTGAAACTATCTTTGGTTGACAGAGAACTGTATAGAGTGCATCAGTTTTTCGACATCAATTAACAATGATAGTTGTTCTTATTATACCAAAAATTCAAACTTAGTCTGTTTTTTGTTGACTTAGATTATCTCTCTATTTTTCTATCTTTGTATTTTTTAAATGTTTTATTTAGTTTTATTGCTAATACAATTTAATAACGTTTAATTTAATACCATAAAATACGTGACGTTTGTATTGCCTGCGAAGGCTCTTTACAAATAAAAACTCTTTGATTTGATTTGATTTATTTCTATGTTATTAATTGCAAATCTACGTTTAAATCGAAGAACCCATTACTGTTGTAGGGATCCTGACAAGATTTCTTAGCTGTTCGTGACCATCAATCTCTTCTGAACAGTAGTTTTCATGTAGCATCTTTGATCGTAGTCTCTCAAATTGCTTGAGCTACATCACGTTTGTCAAACCTTTCGCCTTACCCTCGACCAGTGTTTTGCTTCAATAATATTTTATTTCATCGAAGTAAAGGTTTTAGTATATACCACTATACTTTGGAGACTCTTCTGTCAAGTTTCGGACACGCGAAAGGCACAGGTCCTACCATCTGTGAGCGGTCGATCGAAGCTCCTACCAGTTCTTGACTCATCCGCTCGAAAGCGCTACTGTCACAATCTGCCATTCGGTTGTTCATCTTGCACCGGCTGCTAGAGCCTACTCCGTTCGCAGTTCTCATTTCCTGCTGAGAACTTCTACTAATACCTACTGGATAATTGTTAAAGTGTCATCTTTATCCCAACAAACCCAGAGCGCACAAAGTAGCCAATTGACTCAATAAAGTGACTTGAGTAACGAATCACTGTCCAAAAAATTATGACATTAAATGAATATATTTAAAACATCAGATTCTGCCAACATCAGATTGCCAAACATCAGATTGGTAGATTCTGCAAAGTTAGGTCCCTCTTCCTCACCTTAACATGGGCATACTGATTAAATTTTGTACAAAACATATCCTTGAGTAAATTCCCCAATACGAAACATGATTCTTACGGTCATGTTGCTGGTTTTCTGAGTTAACAAACCTCAACACGATTGTGGATTCTTTCGCGATCATGTTACTGATTTTTCATGTATACCGTTTAAATCAATGTAATTTCTTCCATGGACATACCCCAAACTACCCTCCAAATTTAATAAGAATAGAGCTATCAGATCGTGAGAAATCGACGTTTCAGTTAAATCACCTGTGCGCAAACGATGATGTTTTGTTCGATTTTGACAAAATTCATAGGACGCTAGCTTTAACCCTGGAAATCTCATCAGAATCGGACAATGAATTCGAGCATTTATGCCTGTGAAAAGAGTTGACCACACGAGATCAAAGTTTTTCTAAAAGCTCTGAGAGCGAGTGGAATTTTGGGTTTCGGAGGATCCTTTTTCTTATCTGCTGCACGATCACAATGCTTTCCTATCTTCGAAAATGAGAGAAAATATAATAAATAAATGACATGAGCATCGGACATGGCTCGGAAATGTACAAACATAGGTCTTGTGACAAATTCAACTCGAATCGTTCTGTTCGTTACTCGACTCAAGTCGAGCTCAAGCCGCTCGTGTGTGTATAGTTCAAAGATAGTAATTGATCGTTAAAATTTATTACCTACCTACCCAGTAAAAACAACGTAAAATAGTTTCCAAGTAAGAAATTTTCTCTCCGTTGATTGTCATTCTTAGTCTTGGAAACTAATTTTTCGCTTTAAACTTTGAGACCAAATTCGTGAAAGCTTGTATGGGCATCGACGTGAAAATTACATATTACTAATCCGAGAAAGTGCCAGGAGCAGACTTCCTGAAATGTTCAGTTCCCGCTGGTGATGTTCAACTGCTGAGTTGGTTTCAGTCGCTCTAGCATGAGGTCTTGTAGCAGCCAATCCAACCGACATGAGTCGCCTCTCTTCTCGTAGAAAAAAATCTATCAGAACTCTACCTTCATACCAGTAGGAAAGAGCATCTGCCACAACTGAATCGGGTTTTGAACAAGTGCCCCCTCAAATGAACTTTTTCATTCTTCTCTGGTTGTTTCTGAGCCTTCAAGAACAGAGTGTTGTACCACTTCTCCGCTAATTAATTAGTTGCTGCTCGTTGGCAGTTTTTCGAGCTCAAGCGCTTTCATGCAGCTTCATCCTAGTACACGGGTCTTTATTTCTGCCTTTGTAGGAGGATGAATTTGTATGGTGGCGAGTAAGGAACACCATAATATGGTTCATATTATCAACTGTGGCACCTTGCATTGGAGATCATCCGCAACAGATTCCCTAAGCAGCTCCACATCTTTACGGATGTTTCTGCTGTGCCGAGTAATAAATTTCTGCTCCCTGGCTACCAGTTTCGACGGAGAAATGCGTGCCGCCCTTTTAGCTATCTAAATTATTCCATCTCTTGGAAAGCACTAAGTTGCCCAGTTATAGACTCCAATGGGTTCCAGTACTAGCTCTAATGGGACCAGTGATTCTCTGTCAAGGGATACCCTTGAAGCTAGGCGCCTGCTTGAGAGAGTCGATATCACCCTCCAATGGATCCCATCCTACTGTGGAATTCTGGGTAATGAGTGGGTAGATGCACTGGCCAAGGAGGGATTACCAATGCCACCGTTTCTTCTATACTCTGCCAAGTCCATGAATAAGCGGCATGAACGAACTATGGACCAACAGGCAGTTTTGGCGATGGGAACAAGTATAGTTTATTTAACCCTCAGAACCTCATACCTCAAACACTGACTAGTTTGTCGAATTCAGGGCCCCTACAAATCACGACTAATTGAATATTTAATCAGAGTGTGTATTATTTTTCTGTACTAAAAATATCTAGTACTGCAGTACGGCTTGGGTTTTGAAAAATGGCGCAAAAATAGAGTTAGGGCAAAAATCACGATGATCAAAATCTCAAGATCAGGGTGTCCAGCGACCTGGAAAACCTGGAATACTCAGGGAACTTTAATCAACTGGAAAACTCGAGTAATTTCATTTTTCTCCCGAAAAAACCTGGAAAAGCCTGAACACCGAACTTTTTTGTGGGAAGTTCCAGCAGGCTGAGGGAGAAAAGTTTAAGTACTGTTCAAGTAGTATTTTTCAATTATAAGAAAACATCCGAAAGTTGGATATTTTTCCATATATTCCAACCATAATATTTCAAATATACCTACCTAATTTCTATAAAAATACAACTTTTGTACATTTTTGTTATTACAATATTTATAATGCCGTTTCAATTGCTTGATTTTTTCTCGAAAATTTGTTAAAGTGTTCTCCAAAAGAAAGTTCTCCATAATCAAAATTTCCTTTTGTGTTTTTCGTTTTAGGCCTTCCTGAACAATTTTGATTCCGTTTTGGTTTATTATTTTCAATAATGAACCTTTGGAATCGACCAAGAAAAAAAAAATTTTAACACCCCCTCAAAATTTGATGGTTTACGTTTCAAGGTACGTAGAATCCAAAAATCGAATAAAAATTTGGCCGTCCGTCCGCCAGTACGCCGTACGCCGCGTACGTGCACGTAAGTGCCGCACTTTAGCCACTTAGCATTGACCGATTTTGATGAAATTTGGTATGTAGGCTCCATTTGGGGTCTAGTTGTGCCCCGAAGCTTTTGGTTGATGTAAGTCACTTCTAAGGGTTCCAAAATCAATTTTGAAATTTTGAAAACGCCCTATCTCAAAAAATTTCGATATAAAGGTATTGCTTGTCCTTCAATTTTGGATTCTATAGAATTTTTAGAATTTTTTGAGACCACCCGGAGCTCTGTAGGACAAACCGTTCGCTCCCTACAAAAATTTGAGGGTTTATATTGAAATATATATATATATATATAAATCAAAACACGAGTGTGAATTGCAAAAGAGGCCTAATCTCCGTTCAAATTAGAGCTGACCGAAATGCGATCGATGGTTGGTGATTTTTTTTGATTTTTTTTTTTTTTTTTTCATATTGGATGGTTGGTGATTTTGTAGACGAGTGATCTATATAGAAAAATAATAAACCATTGTGTAATAATTTGCAGCGTTTTTGTGTGTCTTTCATGAAATCCTTGTTACAGGCAAGGCTAGACGAAGTTATTGTCCGATTTCGATGAAATTTTCAGGGATTATGTGGATGGTCCCCTATGAAAAGCATAACCCCTAGACTGATAGCCCACTGCGCATGCGCAAATGTTAATTCCTTGTGATATCTACAAGGAACTTCTGCATTTTCCACCTGATTTCGAAGAAGTTTTTAGGAATTCTGCGGGTTGGCGTGTAAAGGGTTCCCTACTAGGGTAGTGCAAGGTACTTAGTGATTGTAGCGTTGAGATTAGCTACAATGCATCGTATCATTTCTCTATATAATCGGTTTATTGATACGAGGGAGCTATGTGCCACACCCACTTGCCAGACGGTTTCTAGTGGATTTCAAAATGTCCCTAAAAACCTGAATTTTGAGAAATGATTATTACATTTGACTTTATTTTAGTTCATTTATAACCCTGGAAAAAGACGAATATTGACCCTGGAAATAATAGTACATAGTAAGTAAATAGTAGTCAACATCATGTTTTTCTATGTAGGCCGAGCTATAGTCAGAGACGCACTGGAATCTCTACTCACTGGAGCCTTGCAGTTTTATTTGCTATTCCAACACCTAAACGTTGTTGGCCCGTCCATCTCTGTGCGGAATTTTGAACATTTCTGGTTGTCTACCACTACAACGAGATGACCTTGCCGACTTGTGAATTTGGGTGAAACTCGCAATTGTAAGAACGGATATAAATAATCTAGTGACGGATATAACTATCATAGTGGTTTGTTGGTATTTGTTAAAACTGTAACGAGAACACAGAATGTAATCATCATAAGGTGCTATATGTATTATTCATGACGGGGTTTAATTCATATAAAATTTCAGACTTAGAAATAACCGGAAAAGTTGATAACGAATTATTTATAATTGATTATGACTCGACTATTATTATGCAAGGTTCTTTTGTTTTTCTCGTGAAGAAGGTCGACCGCAAATATACTTCTTTACGAAAACAGTGACTCGTCAAAAAAAAACTTTTATCTTTGTTCGAAATTACCAGCAATAAAACTGAAAGCTCCTCTCCTCGATTCCCATCCCAGGAAGTTACAGGTGAACGAGAGTTATTTTTAGAACCCCTTTTGTCCACATTATGAAACCATTCTGAATGGCCAACTTGAAATTTTCCACAAAAGCCCCACCCTTGGACACCCCAAAGTTCTTCGCGGGGCCCCCGATAAGCCGAAAAGGGAAGCAGTTCCTCCAGTTTGTCCCTCTATTGTCCTCGGACCAACCGCAGCCCTGTTACCCGGGGTCAATACCGTGCAAAAACCTACCCCGTAACGGATCCGAGTTACGAAACTTGGCAAGGTTCTCTGAATTTTCCCCCTCCTCGGGATCTCTTCTCGGTTCTTTTCTTTATTCGCGGAGCGAATCCAATCTACATTTCGAGGCGGGAAGCAAGTGGAGGGTTAAGAGGGTTTGAACGTGGAGGACTCGTCGATTTCCGAATATCCTTCGGTAAACACTTTAGGTACTATCGATGAATCAGATCCTGCAAGAAACATTGCGACTACAAACGTGTTGATGAACGAAGTCATTAAATGCCAGACACAAAAATATTTTTGAATTCTTGCCTGGATTCCTTGGACAACCCTGGGATGGGAAATAGGAAGCTTATTTCTATCAGTGTGGAACCATACGCCGGGGTAACTGTGGTAGGTAAAGTGTTTTTTTTTTTTTTTTACGTTTTTGTATTGAAAAACGCTGCAAATTATTACACAAAGGTTTATTATTTTTCTATATAGATCACTCGTCTGCAAAGAACACGTCTTTGCCATTGTTACCACCTACCAACTTGAAGAAAAACATCGATCGCATTTCGGTCAGCTAGCTAACATTTGAACGGAGATTAGGCCTCTTTTGCGATTCACATTCGTGTTTCTGATTTATCGTAGGTCCTACCGAGCTCCGCGTGACCTCAAATAAATCTAAAATTCTATACTTTCTTGAATTGAAGGAAAAACAGTACCTTTATATCAAACTTTTTTGAGCTAGGGCGTTTTCAAAATTTCAAACCTTATTTTTCAACCCTTAGGAGTGATCTATATCAACCAAAATCTTCGGGGCACAACTAGACCCCAAATGGAGCCTACATACCGAAATTTCATCGAAATCAGTCAATGCTAAGTGGGGAAAGTGCCGCGTACGTCCAAACTACCTCGAAACGTAATCCATCAAAATTTGAGGGGGTGTTAAAAAAAAATTTCTTGGCCGATTCCAAAGGTTCATTATTGAAAATAATAAACCAAAAACACATTTTATTTCTCAAACAAAGTAGTGTTACTTAATAAAGATCATAGTTGGTTGTACTGGGTGGTTCCTTATGAATTTCGAACTGAACTTACCAATCCCCCATAATTCTTTACGAGAAATTCAAAATCACATTAACAAGCGCAACGCGTATCTACTTCGGTGTTTTTTTTTTTTTTTTTTTTTTCAAATGGGAACCTCCATTTATATTCGAAATTTGGGTTTTACCCATTTCTTGAAAATTTGACCATTCTGACGATTTTTTCACGGCACGCGACCCGACCAGTGAGCAATCAAATTCGCGCAACTGTGAAATGGGGGGTGCGCCTTGATTTTTTTTTTAGATTTTTAATCGAAAGTAGACTACACCCTGAGAATTTTGGCACCAATCGCGATCTTCTAGTGTGAGTAGATCTGTTTCTATGATTTTTCAAAGTTTCGACCGTATATGACGTCACGCGCCCCTCTCGCCTGGGCGGCACCCCCCAGCCCACTGTGACGTCATAAACGGTCGAAACTTTTAAAATTCACAGGAAAAGATTTACACTCGCTAGAAGGTCGCGGTTGGTACCAAAATTTTCAGAATGAGGTCTACTTCAGATTAAAAATAACAATAAACATTTTTTCCTATCCAGGCGCACACCCCATTGCTCAGAAATCTGATTTTGAAACACATGAAATTTCATTGTTTTCCGAAGTTGAATCACGTGATGGTATCAGTTTTTTTTTTGAACTTGACTAAACCGAGATTACAGCCTGAAAACATATTAGTTTTTAAAGAAAGATCCCCTTGATCTGGCTGGTAATTTCAGTTTTAGGTAGATGAGTTTTTAGTGAGGTGAGTTGGTATCTAAAATATCTTTTCGAGGTCATGTGATTTATTCTTCTCTGCTCTTTCGCTCTTCTCACTAAAACTAAAATGATCAGTAGCCAGAACGACGTAATTTTTCTTAAAAACGACCACGTTCCAGGCTGTAATTTTGGTTTAATCAAGTCAAATAAAAAACGGACAATTCATTTCTTCGAACATAGTAGATCGGTACCTAATTAACAAAGATCATCGTAGTTGGGTACGTAGGAACATTCAATACATCAAAATAGATACCTAAACCTACTTCTTTTACGAATAGTGAATTTATATCGTACATTTATACCCTGCTCATGCATTTAGATACGATTGCACTATCACTGTATTTTTGATGTTTTTGATTATTACTACTGATTGAAAATTTGAAACTGATTAAAAGCTAATTGAGAATAGTGAGGTAGGAAAAGTCCGCAGCATGACAGAATTCCATAGGCATTAGCGGGATACACGACTCAAGTTGAACTCGAGCACCAGTTCTGGTACCCAATTCTGGTCAGCCAATTCTCTCCATCAAACAGTGAAACGATTGCGTCCCTCTGCAAGACGATTGTGGTTATTGTTATTCAACAGGAGGGAAAATGAAAAGCATCCCCACGGGCTTGAAGATTACACATGGAGCAATCCTATGTGGTGTCCGTCTAGTGAGGCTTCGCATTCAAATTGAGCGACTCAGCACACTGAAAGCCCACCGCCCACATTCAAAGGGATCCCATCATTCACAAGGCTAGTGCTCTCAACTGATGGATCCACCTCACGCTAGAGTGTGAAGAATTATTCACATATTCTCGCTCTATTTCGAACACCTGCCCACTTACCTGCAGTAAAGACCGAAACAATCAACTCCTCCTTGTCCGCTTTGAGAGTCCTGTGGTCTAAAGATGACAAATTATCTGGAAGGTCATTCGTAGCTGCAAATACCGCATGCTCTGCAACCCTGTACAATTCCTTGCCAACTCACCAGCTACAATCTTCAAGAACCGAGTTATTCATCTTGGTTATTCTCAGTATACAGGGTTGATTCTACAAGTAATTCGTGACTTTTTTGTCTCCTGACTTTTTTAAACTCCCTTAAAATCCGACTGTTTTCACTTTTAAGATTTTTTCGGGTTTTCGACCTTGTATCATTAAAATGTTAATAACTCCTTCAATTCACCAGATATATTCAAATTTGACGATACCATTGGAAAGAGCGTTAAATTTTCTGTCTCCCCGATGGAGAACCAAAGTTTTTTAAGTGGGTGAAACGGGTGAAAAATGAACTTGAAGAGGAAAAATTGTCAATTCTTGAAAATTTCAACTTTTTCTTCCGTTCATAAGTTTTGTAATCCGGCACTTGAATTTTTACCTGTACACCTGAAAGATGCGCCAAAATCTCAGCTTTCCAACGGTTTAGTCATTTTCATTTTTAAAGTAGGATTTCTTACAGAAATTTGTGTTTGAACGCGGGAAAACGTGCATTTTTTCAACGGAATCGGCGCTCTGGCTTAGACGATCTGAGGGTTTCGGGAGGCCTCTCTGGCTCCTCCCGCCACCCCTCCCATCGGCGAACTCCTCAAATCGCCTTAGCCAGAGCGCCGATTCCGTTGGAAAAATTCACGTTTTTCCGCGTTCAAATAGGATTTCTATAAGAAATGAAAATTGAAAAAAATTGAAAATGACTAAACCGTTGGAAAGGTGAGCTTTTGGGGCAACTATTATGCTTACAGGCAAGCATTTACACGCTGGAAATCAGGGTCTAATGAGCGGTTGAGAAAAGTTGAGATTTTCAAGGTTTGACAATTTTTCCTCTTCATTTTTCACCCGTTTCGCCTATTTAAAAAACTTTGTTCTCCATCAGGGAGATAGGAGATTTAACGCTCTTTCCAATGGTATCGTCAATTTTCAGTTTATCTAGTAAATCATAGGAGTTATCAACATTTTAATGATACAAGGTCGAAAACACGAAAAAAAGTCTGCCAAGTAGGTGTGGCACATAGCTCCCTCGTCACCGTAACCACTGTATACGTCATTAAAAATATTTATTCAATCAATTTTCTCAATCATAAATTCAATTATCAGTTCGGAGTTGTAGATTAGGGTAGAATGTGGAATCTAAATACTAATCTATAACATCCCTGAGAATTTTATTGAAATCGGATGGAAAATGTAGATGTTATGGCCGTTACAAGGAAATTCACGTTTGCGCAAGCGCAGTGGCTACTATCAGTCCGAAGGTGGTGATTTTCATAGGGGACCATCTAAATACTAATCTGTAACATCCCAGAGAATTTCATTGAAATCGGATGGAAAATGTAGAAGTTATGGCCGTTACAAGGAATTCACGTTTGCTCATGCGCAGTCGCTTCTATCAGTCCGGGGATGAAGAACACAATCCCGCACAATCCCTGAAAATTTCATAGAAATCGGACAATAACTTCGTATAGTTATGCCCGTTACAAGGATATCGTGACAGATAGACAGACACGAACCAAAATTGTTCAAAAAGGTCTAAAACGCATAACGCGAGTGAAAATTTTGATTTTGGAGAACCTTTTTTTTCATCTTTGAAAAGTGAAAACAAAGCTTCCGCTACCTTGGTAGACTCGGAAGCAAAATCTTGAAAGTGAAAAAAGTCGGATTTTAAGGGGGTTCAAAAAAAGTCACTAATTAGTTGTACAATCAATCCCTAGGCTATGGCAGGAACATAGGTGTTACACCCTGTATACGAGCCTCAGTGTGAAGGTCGACAGGGTACTCAACTCGGTTTCCAAATTATGGTATATTTTCTGATGAACAGAAACTGCACACCCTTCACCGAGTCGTACTCCCTGTACCCCCTAACTTCATCTTGTTACAAAACACAACATTCTGTGTCTTCCATACCCACCAAAAATAGGGTGTTTGAAGAGAAGTTCACTTGTCAAAAACGATAAACTGAATTCATAGGGACGACCAAAGATGATTTGAATAGGAAATAATCAATAGCGAGCTACTGAATCCATCATGCAAAATGGCAGCTCACGTTGTGAAAGCATCACAACGTCGTTATGATAATTGGGGGAAATAGATATGCCTGCACCACCTTATTATAAGATAACTAGGGCTTCTCAACAAAAAAGGGAGAGACCGTTGCAAAAATTGATGCAGCAGAAGACTTCATTACGGAACAAAGGAAGCGCGGGGCGGCTGTTGGTTGTCACGGATTGACGTGAACATAGGTCAGGGACTTCCAGGTAAGACTGTGTTGAAGCGCTGTCTCGCACAGACTAAACATCTCTTCTTTGTGGTCCAGATTTTTTCGAAACGCCGAAAGGAGTCTGTTCTGGAACACCAAGACATCTGCCCAGGTGATGCGATCAGCTGTCTTCGAAAACGCCCTACAATCCTGGCTTCTGGTCCCCCCTCGCACGCTCGAAGATTTACTGCTTTAGTGCCCTACTGACGATTTATGCTGCCATTATGGAGGGCTGTAAGGTTTTTTTTTCCTCGTGCGCTACTAATAATCTCGGGAGTTTTTCGACCTCAATCAGGATGGATTTATAGTCGTTTTATTCCGAAGGGGATGCTGCGAATGAGGGGGAAATAAGATAGGAGAAATGCAATTCCTTTCGAGATCGTTCATCCGAAAATCAAGTTCCATTCAGTATCACAGCAATGCATATTTTCCCCTCCACTCGATGACAAATGTAGTTGAATCCAAGTAGGTACACCGCACGGGTTATCCAATTTGAACACAGTATTTATACCTACGGTTATACGATACACAAAGAAATGTGAGAAGGAAACAGCGGTACGAGCTTTAGGGGTGCATATTTAAGGGGTTATTTTCTCTTTTTAAGTTCAAGGAATATTTATGATTGAAATTAAATTGAATTTTCATTTATAATACTCATTATTGGTAATAATAAAATTATGAGTGATAACAATTTTAATCACATGACGGACCTTTTTACTATTTTCGAGGAGTCGAGGGAGCCAAGGCTGCTCTCGAGGTGAGGGAAGCGGAGTGAGAGAGAAGGAGTTTCAAAGCAAGTAGTGTGCGAGGAAAGTATAGTTGTAAGGCAAGTAGGTAGATAGTTATTTTATTTTCATACTGTAGGTTCATTTATGTACATAATGTATATTTATCTAGGTATATTTATGTACATAATATCGATACCTTAGAGCACTAAGGGGCTATGTCCAAAAACGGAGTTTTTGAGAAAAAACGCAAAAGACGTTATCACCAGTGCACATTTCCTAAAATAATGGTTTATTACACCAATCTCTTTAATTTCTTCAAGAAATTTTCGAGCTAAAATCGTCAAGAAAGTCAATAATAGTTTTGTTAAATTTGAGTTTTTCTGAAGTTGAAAAAAAAAAAATGCCCCTTTGTGCTTTAAGGTATCGATATGTCGAACAAATTTTATACGACGTTGATTCTTAACTATATAATACTTACATGTAGGCAGGGTACAACAACAATAATTATAATTAGGCAAAAAAATTCAACAATAAAAAGCTCGAACTATGCGAAAATCTATGTGGAAAACAGGAACTTATGTGATATAGAAACTTATATGAAATAGGAACTAATGTGATTGGAAACCGCACCGGCCGACCCGGACCCACCCACCATGGTGGCTCCCAGGGCCACCAATCCATTACTGGAGAAGTAGCCCTACGAACTGTGTGATATACCGTAGAGGCAAACCACACACCTCAATAAAAGCGCCAAGGGGGCCGCCCCCAGGCCGGCCAAGAACCCCGGTCCAATGCTCGAAAACACGCAACACTATAATCACACACTCATAAAAAATTATACACAATCACAGACCTTCCCTATCACAGTCGAACAAAATCACAGCCAGGCAAAGAGATCACAGATTGATTATAACTACAAACTAAACATGAAATAATAAAAACCTTAGTAAGCGAGAGTACTAGATATATTCTTCTGCTATGCTAATAAAATTCATTAGCACTACTCCCACATACTAAGATAATAAATAATTTAAACAGTCTAAATATAGTCAATAATACGAGTCAAAGCAGTTTGAGAGGAACACAATGATAAGGAATGTAGTGTGAGAGGCGAGTGGAGTTTATGAAAATAGTTAAGAATTAAGAGAGTAGGGTCAGAGGAATGTAATGTTACAATAATTGTCCTCTGATCATCAATAAATCGTGAGATTGATTAAGTTATCATAATAAAAGTATAAGATGATCAAATTGTGTAATATTTAATAAATAATAAAAACTCGGGCCTCGCCTGGGGGCAAGCCCCCTGCATCCCCCGATGCTTACTGCTGGGCATAAAATTCAAGAAACATGGATCATGCTTTAGCTGTGGACAGATGGAGCAAGACTGATATGTAAATGATGTTAATATGATGATATGTAAATTAGGACTCACAAACACCTTAAATGGAAGTATAAATATTTTTGTTATCTTATACTCGTATTACACCGGTGTTTCAGGATCCTCAGATTCCATTTCGTAAATACGTTGACATCGTACTACAGAAATATCACCTTCCTTCGAAATAAAACTCCGCTAAATCCATGATGGCTCTTATCGCGAATGTTGTTTACTGTTCTTTTACTCAGGGGTATATCTCAGTTTCTTCCATAACTACAGCGGTTTTGGCAGTATATAATTCAAGCATACATGTAGGGCTTTCTAACGAATGGTGAACGATTTTTCTACGAACATGAAGCTCCGTAGCAACGACTTGGTTGTAAGTGGAAATCATTGCAAAATTTCTTAACACACCGGCATCTCCCAAAAACGTCACTTTTTTGCCAGTTAGCTCACGGCTAAAGCATGTTCCATGCTAATACTTTGTTTCATAAAATTGGCTGAAAGCTGTGGCTGAGCGAGTTCCGGCATGTGTCCCTGGAGACGAGACTCGGACCGGTTGCGGGGCCGTGAGTTCGAGGCTCGCCTCGGGAGCATATTTTCGGGTAAGCCGGTCGCAGTTCCACCTCGTCAAACCCAGAGCGGTGAGGCCAATGAGAAGCCATGAGCGAAATCATCAGAACAGATTCTGATCTTCTCTTCAGGAAGACAGCTGATGACGTCCGCGACGCCAGGAATGGCAGCCGGACGAAAATCCAACCTGAAAAGGTTGTTTACTTCCTTTTTTTAAATTTTCGTTGAAAATTGATAACATTGACCCGCACATTAAGAATTTATGAGCCAAATTTCGGGGTCCATGGTACCAACATCACGTTGTCTGGGAGCTCTTTCTTCCTTTTGAGTACGCTTGGAGTTTCTACATCTCTAAGAAACCATTCTGTATCAAGTCCTTGTAAGATTACACTCTTCATTCATAAACCTCGATTATACTTGGGAAACTGGATCCCGGTCCTGATTCTGCGCTTCACCAAGCGTGGCCGTAGCAGCTATTCTTCTGCTAGAGTAATTTCCCAGCCTTGGGGTCGGCCCTCGTGCCAGATTTCCTTTCTGCTCGTTGGAAACCCCTTGAGGTTGACGAAAGGAGCGACCTCAGAGGGCTCCATTCCGCAGAATCCACCTGATGCACGTTTTCCGAACAGGTGAAATAATTCTTCCAAGACACGAGTAAATTTGGGAAATAGTTTTGGTCATTCTGCCCAAACAATCAGAGTTTATGAAATGTCAAATGGAAGTTCAACTCTTCCAAATTGTTAGAAACTACGGTAATAATTATTATTCTCAGGATATCAATGTTTACTTTCCCCAACCCACAAAACAAAACAAATTTACTCATTTTTACCTCCTGAAGTGCTATTCTCTGGAAAATCTGCGATTTTTTTAACCTACATTTTAGCAGTGTTTATCTTCTATTGACTGGGCGGTTTCGATAAGATTATTAGGCTGGTTCCTTTGTCGAACAATGTATTTGGTACAGTCATTGAAAATGATAGACAATAGTAAAGTCATACAAGAATATTGACTTTTTGCATTTTACAACCTTTTGCACTCTGGCTAGAAAGTCTTCTCGCGAGACTTTGATGAGTTTTTTTTTATTATTATTTTTATTCATTTAGGTTTTCTGTATTTCATGGAAACTGTCAAATTACGGTGGATTATAGGCGTTTTTGTTCTACCCACTAGGTTAATAGCTTGTAGAAAGGGACAACGTTTTCGCCCCTTAAGAAGTGAAATAAACTTAAGGGGGTCTCAGTCGGTCTCCGTTCGTTCCTCGTTCCGGGTCAGTATTTCACGAAATTGAAGGCGCAAATACTTAAAAGTTGTAGCTAAACTTGAAATTTTCAAGGATTTTAAAAATTCAATAGTACACGGCCCTAGGGAATCAAAAAACTGAAATATTGCCGCTGGAATCATCAAAATCTAACAATAATTGCCAGAGAAAAATGAGAAAACCCGCTAATTCAGTTATGTTTTCCCATAAAATGTAGCTAAACTTGCAATTTTCAAGGATATTAGAAATTCATTAGTGCATGGGCCTTGGAAATTGAAAAAACTGAAAGCTTGCCGTTGGAATAATCAAAATCGAACAATAATTGCCGCAGTTATTCAGTAGTTTTTCCCATTTTTCTCTGGCAATTTTTGTTCGATTTTTATGATTCCGGTGGCATTATTTAAGTTTTTCAATTCCCAACGGAAAGTGCATTAATGAATTTCAAAAATCCTTTAAAATTTCCAATTTAAGTACAACTTTTTAACTTTTTGCCCCTTCGATTTGGCGAAATACAAAAAACGAACGCCGACCAACTGAGACCTCCTTAACAATCTGAGACGCCACATTGAAACACCAATATTCACCTGTGGTTACAATGGTTCTCTTGGGGGGGGGGGGGGGAGCATGGGGTTATATTGACCAAGATAATTGTGTGGTCCCTAATCAGCTGAGTTTGCATGATTTTGACATTGTATGTCTTTACACATGGACTCGAAAAGCGTTACAGGTAATTTCAGATGATGTTCACGTTACCACCAAGCCACAGAAATGAAACTTCTTCAATTTTAAACGGACAGAAAATGTTCACCATTCGTTGGAAAGATTCATCACGCATTTCTTTAGTACTTGTTCTTGGTATATATTTTGTCATTTTATATTTATTTATGTTATTATTGGATGTAGTAAACAATACTTCTTGTACAATACTCTTTTGTTGTCACTTGAGTACAGTATAAGACAAAAATAGCGCAATAGCAACAATACACAGGCAATTTTCGAAGCGGTTTTATGGAGACTTTGTACTATATAGCTGAGATGTTGTACTGTAGACTACTTATAACGTTACATTTGATTTCTAATTTTCAAACAACCAAGCCGTTTCTGGGGGTTATCATGCATTTCTTTCGTACTTATGAAAATTATTGTTTTGAAAATTATTATTCATTAATGTTAAGCCGTGTGTAGAGATAATTGCTTTATTACAAGAGTTTATTGAAGTTATTGAAACTGTTATAATTGTCATAAAAATTGTTGTTTTGAACATTATTCGTCAAAATAACTTGTTCAAAATAGAATTCAGCGTAGTTATATTCATTGTTGCACGAGAATTCACTTCTGTTAGCCACTTCAGAAGCGAAATGTGTGCGTCAAGAGTTTGTCGAGTCGCCTCAATCTTCTGTTGCTCAGAATCAGAAACACGAGTGTGAATCGCAAAAGAGGTCGAATCTTCGTTCAAATAATAATAATAATAATAATAAAAATAATAAACCAACATTTGGCCGTCCGTCCGCCGTAAGCGGCACTTTCCCCACTTAGCATTGACCGATTTTGATGAAATTTGATATGTAGGCTCGATTTGGGGTCTAGTTGTGCCCCGAAATTTTGGTTGATGTAGGTCACTTCTGATGGTTGAAAAATAATGTTTGAAATTTTTAAAACGCCCTAACTCAAAAAATTTTGATATAAAAGTATTGTTTTTCCATCAATTTGAGATAGTATAGAATTTTTAAAATTTTTTGAGACCACGCGGAGCCCTGTAGGACAATCCGTTCGCTCCCTACGAGAATTTAAGTGTTGGACTTACGATAAATCAGAAACACGAGTGTGAATCGCAAAAGAGGCCTAATCTCCGTTCAAATGTTAGCTGACCGAAATGTGATCGATGTTTTTCTTCAAGTTGATTGGTGGTAAAAACGCTGCAAATCATTGCTCAAAGGTTTATTATTTTCTGTATAGATCACCCTTCTGTATAGATCACTGGTTCTCCATCAATAGCACCTACTACCATCTGTATTCTCCCTTGACCTTCCCTCTCAAATTTCAGCTTCCTGCGTTCAATAGGATTGAAAATGGCTTCGGAGCTCACTCAGCTGATCGGTGATCTGAGGAGTGAAGAAGATCTCCTCGAATGCTGGAGACGCCTGGAAGAGCACTTCCATTCAATAGGATTGAAAATGGCTTTGGAGCTCACTCAGCTGAACAGTGATCTGAGGTGTGAAGAAGATCTCCTCGAATGCTGGAGACGCCTGGAAGAGCACTTCCATTCAATAGGATTGTAAATGGCTTTGGATCTCACTCAGCTGATCAGTGATCTGAAGAGTGAAGAAGATCTCCTCGAATGCTGAAGACGCCTGGAAGAGCACTTCCATTCAATAGGATTGAAAATGGCTTTGGAGCTCACTCAGCTGATCAGTGATCTGAAGAGTGAAGAAGATCTCCTCGAATGCTGGAGACGCCTGGAAGAGCACTTCCATTCAATAGGAGTAAAAATGGCTTTGGAGCTCACTCATCTGATCAGTGATCTGAAGAGTGAAGAAGATCTCCTCGAATGCTGGAGACGCCTGGAAGAGCACTTCCATTCAATAGGATTGAAAATGGCTTTGGAGCTCACTCAGCTGATCAGTGATCTGAAGAGTGAAGAAGATCTCCTCGAATGCTGGAGACGCCTGGAAGAGCACTTCCATTGAATAGGATTGAAAATGGCTTCGGAGCTCAGAAGTGCTTCAGAAGCCTTAGAAGTGACCTACATCAACCAAAAGCTTCGCGGCACAACTAGACCCCAAATGGAGCCCATATACCAAATTTGAACCAAATCGGTCCAGTGTTGCTAAGAAAAGTGCCGCGTACGGTACGGCGGACGGACGGCAATTTTTTTATTCGATTTTCGTATTCTACGTACCTTGAAACGTAAAACATCAAATTTTGAGGGGGGGTTAAAATTTTTTTTTTTCTTGCTCGATTCCAAAGGCTTATTATTGAAAATAATAAACCAAAATGGCAAAGCCGTGTTCTTTGCAGACGAGTGATCTGTATAGAAAAATAATAAACCTTTGTGTAACGATTTGCAGCGTTTTTTCTAGTTAGCAAAAACTTTGATGACTCTTCCCAATCAGCTGATGGAACCCTAAAGCTGACTTCTTTCTATTTTGTCCCAAAAAAGCCAAGAATATGGAATAGGAACCTGTTAAGGAATAAACAAAGGACGAGGTAGTACCCCTCCCTGATCAGCTAAGTGAGCCTGCAAGGTCAGATGAAAAAAATTCGAATTGACATAAGCAGCCATTCACTAGAAACACACTTGGTGCTATTTTTCTACTTCATTGGTATGGTTTGGCCGACTGAACAACTAAGCGTAACATCGAATATTTCCATGAAAATACACCTTTCAACCCTTATTAGGTTCCTTGATCGCGAAAATGATACTCGGCCTTCCAGATCCCCTTTCTGAAGAGCACGTGGATATAGGCGATTTGTCCAACCTACAATTTATATTTCATGAGGTGTCACGTTGTAAGCGGGTCGTAACTCGTGGGATATTCTTTACAGGTTTTGACTCGGTGGCGTAGCCGTTAGTGTCGAGCTGTTTCTCATTCTTCACGGCGAACCTTTAAGAATGAAGAAAAAAGGGTTGGTTTGAAAAAAAATAAAAGGGAGAATCGACGGAGGGTTGTGCCCTGTAGGGGCCGTCCTTCGCAACCTACAGGTTTTTCGCAGGAGGGCTCGAGCACCTTGAAAATATTTCCTCGACTCATCCTTGAGATTTCGTCATTTTAATCAGGGATTTCTGAGTTGTGTGCCTTTAAAACAGTAGAAAAGCTTTAGAAGGATTCCGGGATTTAGAAATGATGGTATCTCGTCGGCTTATCTTCTTATATGAGCGCCCGATGCGCAGTGACAGACCTTTTCTTGTGTACTATCTTTGGAAATGAGACCGCTGAGTCACAAAATGATGTATCTATGGACGAGAGTGGGTAAACTGGTCCAAAAATGGCTAATTTTATCGAACCAATATTTCCTCTGAGCCTTATTTCATCAGACACTCGTACTACTAAAACCCACTTTCACCAAAATTTGTTCTAAACGCGTTTAGCTAAACGCCTTTATTGTTATTCTGAAGGAATAAACCTGATAAGATGGCAAGCGTCTTTCGCCAACCCAAATCATCGTTAAACGTCGTTTAAGATAAACGAGTTTGGTTGAACTCGAAATGACGAGCAGAACGAATGAAAGTTGGACAGACTTATTGGGGCAATAGAATCTTTGAATAACAACCACTATCGCTTGCTATCAGTAGATTCTCGCCTTGTGTATCTTTATTAGTGTCAGTTTGTTGAATTCCTTCGTATTATTCGTCCATGTTGGGTTCCATAGAAAACACCAAGAAATGTAGGTTGCACTATTCTATTATTGAAAAAAAACCATTATTCATTTTAAATTACTCGTAACATTTTGAACTTTTTTGTCCGACGGGAACTCAGGGCGAGTGTCAATCTATTCGAGCACTTGGACGACTGGGGGCTTGAAAGGCGGAAACTCAGTAACGTACATCACCTCGGAATGTAGAATCCGATCCAGGATTTGACTCGGACGTCGTCGTCATCAAAAATAATCCGCAATTTCATTTCGAAAAAATCACAAATCAATGCACGGCCATATTGAATTGGTAGTTAAACGAGATAAGCTAGTTAATCGGCCGACTTTCGACCGTTTAAACTCGAACACCCCGAGATGGAGTTTAAACTCGTAAATCGTTCTGGTAGAAGATGATTATTACTCTCTTCTCTTTTGGTTTAAACTCGTTTCGAATGTTTGGTGAAAGTGGGCATAAGGAGGAGAAACTAATCCAAAATAGCAGTTATATGGATTAGGAAACGTTGAAGTTTGGTTCCTTGAAGTAATGCTCTTGGGCCAGTTTTTCTATCAGCTCTTTGGAGCAATATTGTCCCCTCGGTGGATTATTCGGTTCAAAATTGTGACTACTTGAATTGGACCAATATTTCCTCGGAGCCTAATTTCATCAGACACTCGTAGAACTAAGGAAGAAGAGAGACTCCTCCAAAAAAGTAGTTATTTGGATTAGGAAAAGTGGTTCGAAGTAATGCTTTTAGGTCAGTTTCTCTCCCAGCTCTTTGGACCAGTTGTCCCCTTTGTAAAAAAACTTGTCTGATCTCGAAAATCAAATGAGCCTGAAACTGGTCCAAAAGATTTTCGACGTTCATCTTCGACGTCAGAAGATTTCGACGTTCATCTTCGAGTTCTTCAGTCAATCTGAAGTGAAAACAAGCCTTTGAAGATGTATTTCTCTCGTGTGATCCAACATGTTTCGGTAATTTCGACGTTCTTCTTCGAGATTTTCAGTCAATCTGAGGTTAAAACAAGCCTAAGAAGATGTATTGTCTCTCGTTTGATCCAGACTGTTTCGGTAGTTTCAACGTTCTTCTTCGAGATCTTCAGCCAATCTGAGGTGAAAACAAGCCTTTGGAGATGTATTGTCTCCCGTGTGATCCAACCTGTTTCGGTAATTTCGACGTTCATCTTCGAGTTCTTCAACCAATCTGAGGTGAAAACAAGCCTTTGAAGATGTATTGTCTCTCGTGTGATCCAACCTGTTTCGGTAATTTCGACTTTCATCTTCGAGTTCTTCAGTGAATCTGAGGTGAAAACAAGCCTTTGGAGATGTATTGTCTCTCGTGTGATCCAACATGTTTCGGTAATTTCGACGTTCTTCTTCGAGATTTTCAGTCAATCTGAGGTGAAAACAAGCCTAAGAAGATGTATTGTCTCTCGTGTGATCCAAACTGTTTCGGTAATTTCGACGTTCTTCTTCGAGTTCTTCAGTCAATCTGAGGTGAAAACAAGCCTTTGGAGATGTATTGTCTCTCGTGTGATCCAACCTGTTTCGGTAATTTCGACGTTCATCTTCGAGTTCTTCAGTCAATCTGAGGTGAAAACAAGCCTTTGAAGATGTATTGTCACTCGTGTGGACCAACCTTTTTTGGTATTTTTGATGTTCTTTTTCGAGTTCTTCAGTCAATCTGAGGTGAAAACAAGCCTTTTAAGATGTATTGTCTCTCGTGTGAACCAACCGGTTTAGGTAATTTCGACGTTTTTCAGTTTTTTCTTCTCGAGATTTTCAATCATTCTAATTTGTCTTGCTCTCACAATGTTACACGCTTTTATTTATAAAATTGGGACTTTGATAAAATGTTGTATTTTTTGTATTAGAGGTAGGTAACTTATATTCAACTTTTTAGTTTATTTTAATAACAAAAATAAATGCTTGTATTTAAAAAAAAGGGTTTTTTTTTAAATAGCATATTTTTTGATGATTAAGATTCACTGGAATTTCAGTCTTGCTGAGTTTTCACATCAAAGAAAAATTTGACATCGCCTAATGATATTCAGCGTGGGATACCGTCTCCCTCTTTTCACCCTCTAGACGGTCATATGAATTTTAACGCTATCAGACCAATGTAGTTGCTCTTTCCCTTGTGTCTAGTTTCTGTGTAATAGTATTTAAATTGTCTAACTGGTATTTTATTGTGTTTCAGGTGAGTCGTTGAATCCTGTGCAAGTTTTCTTCAAGCAGGTAAAATAATCAAAAACCCGTACTTAAGATAGAGAGCGAGAAAACAGCTCGTACTTCCACCACCCCATCCAGCTGATCTGGGACATTTTTAATTCAATTTGGGCAAATAACTGTATAAAACCAATGAAGCAGCGGATGGCCCACGCACCCATATGCCCCTTCCCACTATATTATCCTTTTGCACGATGCTGGGTGACATCTGGAAAATACTCGAATCCCTGAATGAGGTGAAAACGCTTTGTTGGACTGCGAAAAACACCTCTGAAGCTGACCTTTATCTTTCCGTCGCAGACGCTGACATATCGCCGCCACGTCCTGTGACACCTAAACGATGAACGATCTGTGGTGGTTCTGTTCACACTCCGTTCTACACTTTGTTGTGATGAAGGTCACGGGTTTGTTGTGCCTGCTATCCAAACAGAATTCATCTCTCTATAGTTTTTCTCTCGTTGGTGTCTTGTGTAGGGATCATAGCTGTGGAAAAAGCACAAATGGATGATGCATTTAGATGAATGCTTAGGTATCAACTTGCAAGATCTTGAATTTATAAAATAAGAGCTTCCAGTTCAATATATGCGCAATGGAACATTTCAAACCGAAAGCTGAAAGTCAGTACACAGCCTCTTAGGGACCGCTGGAAGTGTCCGAGAGAATGCCAGATCAGCGTTGTGAAGCTCACAGCTAATGGGGTATTTCGGTGGGTCGGAAATTCAGGTTTTTGACCTCAAATTTGGATTCAGCACCCTTGAAAACCTATATACTACAACTTTAAGCCCAATGATACTATAACATGTGGTAGAAAAATTAATTAAAGAGATCACACGTTTGAAAAAGGCGGGCCGCTATAGATGCACACACACTAGGCAAGGACTACGCCGCGCGCGTGTGTGAGTACTATTTTGTAGTATCCAAGAGGTCTTTCAAGGGTTTCCGTGCATGGATACTTTTTTCAAAGACAGTTGGCTAGCTACGTCACGATTGGCTAGCTACGTCACACCATTCAAATCTTCAACTTTCCTTAGCTTCTCTGATTTTTTAAAAACATTTTCTCGACGAACAGACCCGATTACCGTTATTCCTGAGCCATACACTTTAGAAAAAAAAAATTAAAAAAATTGACCGAAATACCCCATTGTTACCTAAAGTTAGCTCCGAGTTATCGAAAGCCTACCAGTAAATTATCTTCCGTAAATGTTCGGGAAGCCAAAATTGATAATGGTGTATTTTGGGCCCGAATAATTGATAACGGATTGCAACAGGATGTCCTGAGATTAGCATTCCTGATAAAACGACATTCCTTCATCTTGAAGTCGCTATAAAGAGATTCAAAGGTTGATATTTTTATCTTCACTCCGTATTTTTTTGGAAGATATGGCCTTTTCAATGATGTATTTTACGAATAATGTAGGGGAGGCTGCTGTACCTATGGACAAAATTTACATTTGACTTTTTTCCGAGGCCTACGTTCCAGTTATTCGTCTTTAAAAATGTCAGTTACCTTCAACAACAATTCCTACAAGCCAGGGAATTTTGTTATCCTTGTACTAAAATGTTTTCTGTTCGAAAATAAATCTTTCCAAAAATGTTTTTTATATCTTTAGGTACAAAGTTCCAACCAACCTACGGACAGTGGTATTTTTATCTTCGGACAAGGCAAATAGAATGTCTCAGCTCATTAAAAACATGTTTTTCACAAAATATCTCATTTGTTTCAATAAAGTTCAGCAAGTTTTGAGAGTCGAAAGATCAACTTTGCCAATTAGCGATAAAACATGAACTTTTATTAACCTTTCTATTGCACAAAAATTTTTCACCCGATGTTATTCAGTTAATATGAAATACCACGACAGTTTTAGCATCATGAGACCTGAACCGGACAGTTTGTTGGAGATCGTCGATAGATAGGCCCCAACATTCATATTCACCCCCCCCCCCCTCCCGAACCTTCCCGAGTGTACCCGAATTTTCACGAGCAATGTCCCCAGGTACAGCAGCTTCCCCTAGTATATTATATAATTACGTACTTACCTATAATATATATTTTACGTATATCATCTATTATACTAATACGTTAAAAACAAAGATTTAGGAACTTTTTGGATCCTAAATTGGCACATAATCTGTGAAAATGAACCAAATGACCAATGCAGTGTTCTATCCTGAATTGAGTGGGTTTCTTATTCAAATGGAACATCTTCAAATAAATGTGGCGTATTGCAGCGAACTAGCGGTCAGTAGAGTAGGAAGCCCTCTAATTATTTCCGTGTTCTTTGAAGTTATCTAGCAGCTGCATCGGCGGTTTCAGCTCATCAACATCTCAAACGACCGACTTCAAACGGACGTAGGCAAACACCGTTGATAACAGTTCGCTAGGTAACTAGAGGACTTTATCAGCAGCCTGGTTACCGCTCGGAGTGAAGCCCTTTGTTGATGACACCCTTATCTGACTCATCCGCTATCTTCCAACCTGGTCCACGAACTAAGTTCTTCACAATACCCCGGAAACTTACAGGCCACCAAGATCATGTTGTTTACGGGATCTTTTAGTTGCTCGAACTGGGTTTAACTGCACGTTATTTGCCTAAATAATTCTGAAATCTCTTCGTTATACAAGTCTACCGTCAGATGAGAAGCCATAAAAGGGTGGCGTGTAGGTACATTTTGGAGAATCTTATCAATCCCTAATTGAACATTCAGCATGAACTAAAAGAATTTTCAAGGGCCAATTTGGTAATTTTCAAACTACTTATCCTCCCTCAAATTTCCAGAACTTTTCGAGTAATTTCTCTGTCTGTCTGTCCATCTTCACTCAATTCCTTATCCGGGGCATAACTGCACAAAATCATTATCCGATACCGATGAAATTTCCATGACTAGTGAGGTAAGCCCAAATAATTCCACCAACGCCCACAGTAACAAGTGATTTCCCCCAACATCAATTTCTCATGGCATTCTCTCCAGACTTTACTCAAATTTGGATTGCAGTGAGGGGCTGGGACTTTAATTAATCCAATAGAAGCCACAATGACAACATAAAAATCTACATAACTGGGAACGACATTTTAATATTTTTTTATGGCATCGGCCTATTATATTGTTAATTAAATAAAAGAAACAACTTAACACTCGATTCGAAATCATAAACTCAATTTTAATGCTTGCATACGAGTCTGCAACACATTGGGACATTTTCATGTCAACCACTACACAACAAGGTAGTGAAGTAAGGTTGTTAGTTCATGTACCCAAGCATCAAAGTTTTCGTGACGATTTTTCAGTTCATGTGCCAAAGCAAAATGTAAGGTTGTTGATTGTTCTCTACGCAACACAGTGAGTCTATTTTATTTATTGGTCGCGTGAGCAAAATTTGCTTAGTTTTCGTGACGATTTTTCAGTTCATGTGCCAAAGCAAAGACATGAAAATGTCAATATTGAATGAAATAGCCTATGGTTCAAAAAGCATAAATTCCCTGGTATAGTCTGTGGTTCACATTAGAAACGATGGTGTTCATTGAAAATGGCAGAGGAATATTCCGCGGGAGATCATGTAGAAGAGGTCTTCTCTCTTCTACAAGTGCTGGGCTCCTCAGCAATATGTGAAGGATTGTTTCTTCGGAATTTAAGCAAAATCGGCAATCACAGGATGTTTCCACGCCCATCTTATGCACTTCGTGACACTTGTTCCACATCGGATTCTAGATAAATATGCATTTGAAAAATTCTCAGGAATTTCCCGGAAAACCATGCATATCTAGTAGGGATTTCCTTACAAATCGTCCCTTCAAACTAATAACGGACCAGGAAGCCCTGTCCTTCATCTTCATTGAGGTCTAACTCTTTATTTTCCAAGAGTCACTGACGAGTTTGTGGTGATTGTAGTCCTGCAATGAAAGCATCGCGAACATGATCGTTCTTATTATGTGCTGCTGACACTGCTTTAAAATTGATGTATCGACTCAGAAGGGGCTTTCTAGTTGCAAGCTGGTGTCCAGCGAAAATTACGTTCTTTGGCTTAATGTACTGTGCTTCCAAAGTGGCTTCAGCAGCTTCGTAAGTATCACACTAGCTTATAAACTCAAATACATTAGAAGATAGAAAATGTGAGAGTACCTTCAACCAGTCATCTTCTTCAACGTCTGCTTTATCAAGGAAATTTTGGACAGTTCGCAGCCAATGGGTCCACTCTAGCGAGGCCGTAGGAGTGTCCGTGGAAAATCTTGCTGGCTTGGAGAGTTTTTCCATTTTTGATTTTACATTTTTTTAATTACTTTAATCGAGTAAAACCCCTGACACAGAATGAAATACTCCAACAGAAATTCGGAATTGGTATTTCCGAAACACATGAAAGTTTTTGATATCAACGGGTTGATAATAATACATCACAACACATGTAGAAGTATGCTCTACCGGCGTGGTAGTTTCCATAAATGTGCTCCATTGAGAATATGCCGATTTTATTAAATATCCGTGTAGATCAGAGGGTGGGAAGACAGGCTCTGCGGTTTCTTCAGTGTTACTTATGGAATTTTTGGCCAGTTGGTCTGCGCATTCGTTTCCGTGGACCCCAATTTGTCCTCTCATCCAACATAAATTTCATTTCTGCGGTCTTTCAGAAAGCACACGTCTATCATCTTCCTTTCTAGGGCATTTATAGATCTGCCAGGTCCTACATTATTCAATTTTTGAAGCGCTGATATTATCACACTGTTTGTAAAACGTTCCATACTTGTCTTTAGGTAGTCAAAGAGCGTACAACTTTGCTGAATATATTGAAGCTTCACTCCAGATTCGTCTACACGACTCGTCGTAATATGCTGATGCTGTTCTTCCATCCATTTTTGAACCATCCGTATAAAAAAATCTTGCTTCAGGCCACCTGTCATGTAGTAAACGTATAGTTTCCGCTTTCTTCTCTGGTATTGATTTGGAACGACTCTGGTATCTGGGAAAGACTTCTTTGTTATTCTATGATAGGAAGCTACACAGCCAATCCAACTCGGTCATCCTCTAAATGGTCCCCTACAAATTTCATTTCGCATCATCAAACTGTTCTTGCTCATTAATTATTGCGTAAATTTCCATGCATTATCACATTATAAGCCATTCAAAATAGTATTAATGATTCTTAAGTTTGAAAAACCATCAACTTGATAGTAAAGATCGTTTACATTTTGAGACTTGGTTAATTCTATGTAATCATCTTGTTCACAACTAAATATTCCAAGAGGATCTGGGGAATAGGGAGGTCTCTCAGCCAAGGGACGACTTTTTTAAATTGCTATATTATGATGTATATCTCTGGTTTGCACCTACAGATTCTAATAGGATCTAGGGAATAGGGAGGTTTCTCAGATTTGCCTATGGATGACTTTTTTGAATTGCTGCATTTGTGGTCCAAAAATTGAATTGACTGACTGTTTCATGACTTTCTGCAGCTCTGTTTTGCACCTATGTATGTTTGTCTTGCATCTACAGATTCCACGAGGATCTAGAGTAAGAGGGAGGGAGGTGTCTTAGTTTTGTCAAGAAACGACTTTTTAAATTTCTGTATTTTCTGGTCCAAAAACTGAATTGACTGACTGTTTCATGACGGTCTGAATGTCTGTATCGTAGATGTTTGTCTCGACCAAACCTGGATTGAGATGGTTAAAGTATCCCACCTTGCAACTGATGTACGTTTTCTACAACAGTACCACATCCGGTGTTTCCGCTGTAACCTCTCCGCGTGCAACAGAAAACTACGAAGCCATATTTTATGCAAATACGCCACAAAACTCGCCGCGTGCTATTCCTTCTCTCGCCTACTACTGTCTGTCTCTTCTCGACGCCTCGGCAGATGTTTTACCTTCACCTTATGGCCCGCATGGCAAATGACCTCGCTCAGCACGCTTCGTTAATTTTTTATCCGCCAATTTATTATTCATAAATTTCGTTTCTGGTGAAGTAGCTGTCGAAACTACCAAACCGTTTTAGAATTTTTTTTCCAATCGACATTAATTGCCCCGCGGTTGTGGGAAGGTGTGTCTTGGAGGGACACCTGCTTGCTGCCTCTGGAATTCACGAAATTTCCGAATTCGGAGCGCATCGACTTTTCAATGCAAAAGTACGTCCATTAAAATACATGGAATACCGATATAACTAGTTACTTTGGCTTTTCATGTATAGTATTTTTTACAGCATTTTTTGATCGACCTATCGAGACCCTGGATGTTGGAATGAGTATTATTCAGGCTATCATAGCTAATACTTTTTTAAATCCAAAACAAGGAACATAACTCTTTGGACGAATGCAGAAGGTACATTACAAGACAACAGTCAACTTTTTGAGAAAGTATGGCTTCACCATTGACTCTGAACAATCAATCACCTCGATTACCCCTTATGACATATTTTGACCACTATCATCCATCAATGACCTTATCAACAGCAATTATATCACCATGAAACATTTATTATCCCCTTATTAAGTATCTTTTAACTCCATCAATAGCCATATCTAACTAACCAACTCTGGACCACCAATAACCCTCTATGGTTCCCCTCTATAAAACCGCTCTATGCCACCACAATCAAGTCAAAACCGCTTGTTGCGTATGTATTTTCTCTATGGGTCCCACCTGTACCTCCTATTTACCCGAATCGATGTTTCCCACTATTTGCTTAATCCTAGTATGATTCATATTAAGTTAGATATGATGTCTTTATCCCTCTCTACTTAAGAACATTACTAAGCAACAGAGTAGCAAAACCTAAGCAGTCTGCCTATCCTCCAAATCCAGTGAACCAAAGGATTAGGTTTAAATAGCGTTAAAACATCATTTTAACGGGTAAGGAAAGTAATTTGAGACGAAAACTAGGCTTTGCCACAAGTCGAAAAGGACCAAATAAGCGAAATGGCTGGAATGGAGGCTATGAAGTAGGGATGAGCATCGTTTGGAAACTATCGATAGTCACCGCCGAATAAACAATCGAAATTAACCATCGATTGTTGGAAACTATCGGTACTAAACTATCGATGGTTTTCGATTGTATCGATACTTCTTTGATCAAAAATAAATCTTTATTAGGTCATCAAAATATCCAATAGGAGACTAGGATAATTCAATTATCTATCTTTGCAAAATGCAAGATACTAATTTCAGTGAAACCACTGCTCAGTTCAGGTCAAACTAAATCAATCATACATAAAGACAACCAATGTTAATTTTTTCACTTGAAAATGCGCTAAAAAATGGGATTTAACTCAATATCGAAATATCTTATACTTTTGTCGTATTCTCCCCTCCTGAATTACATGAATGATTGAAGATTTGTCCCAAAACAGCTCATTGTGCGCTTAAACAGAACAGATTACCTACTTAACTAACAAAGTACGACAACCAAATATTTGAATTTGAAACTGATACCGAGTGATAATGATAACGGAAAGATTCGATACTGTAAGCTTATTATTTTTATTATTATTTTGGTTTATTATTTTCAATAATGAACCTTTGGAATCGACCAAGAAAACTCGGCGCTGCGCGCCTCGGCGGGGGCTTCGCCCCCTGCACCCCCGGATGATTTCCGCTTAGAGACTAATGGCTAAAATGTGACATACCTTGAAAAGGTTTTAGCTCCCTCTCCCTCTTTATCTTTCTTCCACTGTAATATTTAAGATACCTCCTTATTCAGAATAACATCAGGTTGTCAAGCATATTTGTCGTCAAGCATATGATAAATCATAGCGCTACTTTGCTGTCGCTTTTTCCTGTCGCTTTTTATTGTCGATTTTTCCTGTCGTTTTTCGGCGGGGGGTCCCATCGCTAAAACCTTTTCAAGGTTAAAAAAAATTTAAACACCCCCTCAAAATTTGATGGTTTACGTTTCGAGGTACACAGAATCCAAAAATCGAATAAAAATTTGGCCGTCCGTCCGCCGTACGCCGTACGCGGCACTTTTGCCACTTAGCATTGACCGATTTTGATGAAATTTGGTATGTAGGCTCCATTTGGGGTCTAGTTGTGCCCCGAAGCTTTTGGTTGATGTAGGTCACTTCTAAGGGTTCCAAAATCAATTTTGAAATTTTGTAAACGCCCTAACTCAAAAAAATGTCGATATAAAGGTATTGTTTTTCCTTCAATTTTGGATTCTATAGAATTTTTTGAGACCACCCGGAGCTCTGTAGGACAAACCGTTCGCTCCCTACAAAAATTTAAGGGTTTATATTGAAATGTATATATATATATAAATCAAGACACGAGTGTGAATCGCAAAACAGGCCTAATCTCCGTTCAAATTAGAGCTGACCGAAATGCGATCGATGGTTGGTGATTTTGATTTTTTTCTTGATTTTTTTGTTTTTTTTTTTTTTCATATTTGATGGTTGGTGATTTTGTAGACGAGTGATCTATATAGAAAAATCATAAACCATTGTGTAATAATTTGCAGCGTTTTTTAATTACGGACATGCTTTTACATTGACGTAAATTGATAGTAGTGAAACCATCAATCGTGAGAACATCGGCTTCAAACTATCGATGGTGAAAACATCGGTTCTAAACTATCGATGATAACAACATCGACTATCGCATGCGAAACATCGATAGTTCGATAGTATCGACCATCGATGCTCATCCCTACTATGAAGTCTGGCATACGATCTTATCTCAGATTATCGTATTTCAGATTACTTCTTTGACAAAATATGAGAGTTTATCAACAATTTATATCCTCTTTGAAAACTGGAACAGTCCAATGACATAATGAGCATTGTTTTTTTTTTACAACACAACATTGTTGTCAAACAACAAACTCTAATTTAGGTCAAAACCGTCGACTTTTTGGCTGAGCTCCAACGAGGTCTGATTCTGATGAGACCTCTCCATCCATGTTTTTTCTCTCTTTCCTAACTGGGGCGAACGGAAATAGATCGTGTCATAACGACTAGAAGCCCCATCGATTTAAATAGGTGCAGGTTAAACCTATTAATTTATGAGCAGGTCCGTTATGGGTGATTGAAAACGAGAATGCGTCAATAGGACAATAAGGAGAAAGCCCTTTTGAGAACCCATCAAAGCCCGTCTTAAAGTTAATAATATACCTCGAGCTCGCCTGATGACCACCATTAACCCGCGTTTCCTGAAGATGTCTTTGTACATTAAGGGCTCTCGAACACCTACGTACTTCACTAATGATGATAAACTCGAAAAGAAGAAAATTCCTCAAAGAAAGAACCCTTCTAAATCGAATTAGTGACTTGGGAAATAAATTGTGCTCTAAATTAATAATTGATTGTACTAACAGTCAATTATTATAATAATAGGCCATTTCAGTATTGATGAGCGGGGATACACTTCGTTCCTGGCGGATACACATCGCTGCTTCCTCGTCCTCATGTTGTTCCCTCACTGGTTATTGTTTGGTACACACTCACCAAACAGAATATCTCAACCTACACTGTAAAACATCTGGCGCGTGGCTTAACACGTTGACTGGTAACCTAAAATACATGGAAACTTACAATTTTTGCTCGTACAATTTTTGGCCCTTAAACTTGTAATGGGGGGTCCGCCTTGATTTTGGTTTATTATTTTCAATAATAAACCTTTGGAATCGACCAAGAAAAAAATTTTTTAACACCCCCTCAAAATTTGTTGGTTTACGTTTCAAGGTACGTAAAATCCAAAACGCTGCAAATTATTACACAATGGTTTATTATTTTTTATTTTTCTATATAGATCACTCGTCTGCAAAGCCACCAACCATCCAACATGAAGAAAAACATCGATCGCATTTCGTTCAGCTTTGATTTGAACGGAGATTAGGCCTCTTTTGCGATTCCCACTCGTGTTTCTGATTTATCGTACGTCCAAACTTTAAATTCTCGTAGTGAGCGAACGGTTTTGTCCTACAGAGCTCCGGGTGGTCTCAAAAAATTCTAAAAATTCTATAGAATCTTAAATTGAAGGAAAGACAATACCTTTATATCAAAATTTTTTGAGTTAGGGCGTTTTCAAAATTTCAAAATTGATTTTGGAACCCTTAGAAGTGACCTACATCAACCATAATCTTCGGGGCACAACTAGACCCCAGAAGGAGCCTACGTACCAAATTTCATCAAAACCGGTCAATGCTAAGTGGCAAAAGTGCCGCGGACGGCGGACGGGCGGCCAAATTGTTATTCGATTTTTGGATTCTACGTACCTAGAAACGTAAACCATCAAATTTTGAGGGGGTGTTAAAATTTTTTTTCTTGGTCGATTCCAAAGGTTCATTATTGAAAATAATAAACCAAAATCGAATAAAAATTTGGCGGTCCGTACGCCGTACGCGGCACTTCCCCACTTAGTATTGACCGATTTTGATGAAATTTGGTATGTAGGCTCCATTTGGGGTCTAGTTGTGCCCCGAAGATTTTGGTTGATATAGGTCACTTCTAAGGGTCAAAAAAAGAGGTTTGAAATTTTGAAAACGCCCTAACTCAAAAAATTTTGATGTTAAGGTATTGTTTTTCTTTCAATTTAAGATTCTTTAGAATTTCTCCACCCGGAGCTCTGTAGGACAAATTGTTCGCTCCCTACGGGTATTTAAGGGTTGGACGTACGATAAATCAGAAACACGAGTGTGAATCGCCAAAGAGGCATAATCTCCGTTCAAATTTTAGCTGACCGAAATGCGATCGATGTTTTTCTCCATGTTGGATGGTTGGTGGCTTTGCAGACGAGTGATGTATATAGAAAAATAAAAAATAATAAACCATTGTGTAATAATTTGCAGCGTTTTTTTTTTTTTTTTAAGACTCAACTCACTTTGTAGTTTGATTACTGTACAGCGTTAAAACTTCACAGTTGACTTAGAATTTGGCAAAGATCCAAGAATTATTCGACGAACCATGAGTCAACCATGAGAACCAAGGGTGTACAAAAGCTACAAAGCTCAAATGGTGATGACAATTTTGACCTGACGAAATAGAGGGTACCTTCGATAGTTGGATGAAAAATAATCTTGCTATGACACATGAAACTCCTTGTTTCTGTTGTTTGTTTGAAGACTGTCAACTCACTTTGTAGTTTGATTGCTGTACAACTTGAAACTTCACAGTTGACTTAGAATTCGGCAAAGATCCAATTTGCAATCCACTACGCAGGTCGGATGTGATATAATTCAATCATGGCGCTTCTCCCTCGCTGGAGCTTCGACGAGGAAAATTTAATTAGTACCTTCCGAGAGGACGTCGAGATAATGTGGTAATGTAAGGAGGTAATGTGGCTCACCTACGGATAGTTGTTATACAAAAGGAGGCATCAGAAAAAAGCGAGGGAGGGCTGACTCGGCCCAGTGCGCATGCGCCAGCCAGCTCACTATACCTCGGCTTCTAGCCCAAACAGAGGGGACCGGCAGTGCACGATGTGTCCGCGACGGTTATCATCTCGCGCTCTCTGATCGAGTAAAAACGCGCCGTTTTCGGATTCGCTTTGAAATTTTTTTTGTCGTCGTCTTTTCGGCAAAAGATCGGTTTTGATTCTTTCGTAGCCCCGAGTTTGTGTGATGCTGGCAGTGAGTCAAGCCATGAAGTGGTTCACTCCGGAAAAGAAGTCCCACGGGGGTCCTTCAGAGTCGCTCCTGAGGAGTCTGAAACGCCGGTCTCTTCGTCTCAAAAGGACTAAACACCCAGCTGCTGCCCAACTCCTCGAAAAACGAAAATCTGGTAAGAAATGTGCACATTTGAAGTTTCATATTCAATCATTCGTCCTCCAAACAATCATATTGTGGAAATCTTACAAACTCATTAAAAAGCATCTGCAATCTTCAATTTGTCAGTACCAAAACACCACTCCCGAAAACGTCTGTTGCTCTTCTCCACAAAACGTCTGCACATTCATGAAACTTACCTACTGGTGTTTAAAATTGAAACATTCAACTTGATAGTGATGTTCGATAATTCGTTCCTCGTGTAGTTCTCAATAACTGGATGAACTGTCTTTGCAGAATCTGTACTCATCAATTTGTTAACAGGTACCCACCGTAGAACGTTCTCCTAGGTTAGATAGGCGGTTTAGCTTCATAAAGTAACTTCATGGACATCAAGAATTAGTTGATGCAAGTGCATGGAGTATAATAAATTACGGAGCGAAAATCATGTCCTGCATTATTCATGGGTTTCACGATCACGTTGATATTTCTCTACATTGATTAACAACGATACGACTGAAAAATTGATGAGACTCGATTATGGTGATGATTTTCCGTTTTTGCTTATTGATTAAGTTGTCATGAAATTGATTGAACCACCCAATCCCACATAACCCTTCAACTTTGAGCAAAATTGGGCAATTTGGTTCTGAGAAACTGAGGTGAGAAATCCCGTGCAGTCGCTACTATTGGTTCGATGGCGATGATTCATAGAAGGCTCAAACTCGCAGAATCCCTAAATGTCATCAGGAGCGGACCTTGTTTTCGTATAGTCAAGTCCTGGGTAAGAAATTGACCACAAACTGACAAACTCAAAACCAAAATTGTTCGAAAAGCTCCTAAACGCAAAATGTGAGGGGAACGTTTTAAATGTCGGTAGTGAGAAACCAAAAATATTCGCCAAGTAAAATCGAAAAATTGACTTGTTGAACTAGTATATACTAAAGTTTACTGTCACAGCAACATTTTATATGAATTCAGCAAAAATGGTATCTAATAGTATTAGATCACATATTATGTTATTGAAATACAATAAGCAAAATGAAATAGTTTATACAAAATATTACGAGTGATAAATTAGTAATTATTTATTGATGCGATGCTTTGAAAATCGTGCCATAGTTCCTTGTATTTTGCTGGTTCGAATGGGATGTTTGGTCTTGAGCAAATCTTCAGCATACAAGGTCATCTCCTTAATAGTAAACAGAGAAAGAGCGATAAGTTCCCATTGTTAGATTATACTGTAATTCGAATCCCCAGAGTCCGTTGGCTCTAATCGAGCGCAATATTGTACTGTCTTCAGGTTGCATGCAGTTCCCATCTTATTGCGAATGGGCAAATATTGTGGTTTGAAATTTGTTGTTTTTGACCTCCCAATTTTCAGCTCCAAAATCCAAATATTTGAGAAGAAATTCCCACTCCCTCGCACTCGTTTCCCACGTGCGAGAGGGAGATGGAGAAACCTCTGCTCCGACGTTTTTGTTTGCTCGGTGCCTTATCGTGCATTTCAGTTTTTATGCACTTTTCCCTTCGGTTTCACTCATTTCAACCATTTTCGATCCTTCATATTGCACCTTTTTGGAAAGCTCTCCTTTTGAGCTATAATTTTAAGAAATTGAAAAATAATCAGCCATTTGCATAAATAGTTTTGCTGAATATCATATCATTATTGAACATCATCGACGTCCACATGCATCTGAGAGATTTTCTAAAGAATAGGGTAGTGGGCCTAGGTGCACAACGAATACCAGAGTGAATCTCTCCAACTGTGTGAGTATTATTGCTTCTAAGTCAACCATTCAACGCTTGCATTATCCCTACTCTGCTAAGACCATCGAATGCTTGTTGATAATAAACAATACGTATAATAAACGATAATAAACAATACTTATAATAAACAATACGATAATAAATAATAATAAACGATAATAAACAATATCGATAATAAACAATACTTATAAACAATACGTGCAAATCGGTATTATGTTCTACAAAGTTTTCAGCTACTTGCCTTAAAATGAATATTTGATCGAGAGTTCCTTTATTCGTGCGAAAACCACATTGGGAGCCTCAAAGAGCTTCTTCTGTCGAAGGAGGATAATGGACAGTATTTTATATGCCACATCCAACAACCAGATGCCTCTGTAATTACAGCAGTCAAGCTTGTCGCCTTTCTTGTGTAATGGAACTATCAGACTAGTAGACCAGTCAGCAGGCATATCACTTCGGTTCAGGAGAATGAGGGAGTGCAATGGTTTTTCCAATTTTTCTCCTCCATTCTTTAGCAGTTCTGCCACAATCCCATCATCTCCAGACGCTTTATTATTTTTCATTTTGCTGATGGCATATCGTACCTCACCCAGTGTGGGCTCCACTTGTGGCTGAGGGCCATCTGCACTGGCTCCTTGTTCAGCAATTCTTGGAAGTACTCAGTCCGTGGATTCACAATGAATACCAGAGTCAATCTCTCCAACTGTGAATATTATTGCTTCTAAGTCAACCATTCAACGCGTGCATTATCCCTACTCTGCTAAGACCATCGAATGCTTGTTGATAATCTACAAACAATACGTGCAAATCGTTATTATGTTCCACAAAGTTTTCAGCAGCTTGCTTTAAAATTAATATTTGATCGAGAGTTCCTTTATTCGTGCGAAAACCACATTGGGAGCCTCAAAGAGCTTCTTCTGTCGAAGGAGGATAATGGACAGTATTTTATATGCCACATCCAACAACCAGATGCCTCTGTAATTACAGCAGTCAAGCTTGTCGCCTTTCTTGTGTAATGGAACTATCAGACTAGTAGACCAGTCAGCAGGCATTGTCTCTTCGGTCCAGGAGAATGAGGGAGTGCGATGATTTTTCCAATTTTTCTCCTCCATTCTTTAGCAGTTCTGCCACAATCCCATCATCTCCAGACGCTTTATTATTTTTAATTTTGCTGATGGCATATCGTACCTCACCCAGTGTGGGCTCATCCACTTGTGGCTGAGGGCCACAAAACTCATCAAATTTCTCCATCTGCACTGGCTCCTTATTCAGCAATTCTTGGAAGTACTCAGTCCATGGATTCACAATGAATACCAGAGTTTATCTCTCCAATTGTGAAGTTTATTGCTTCTAAGTCAATCATTGTTAGCATCGATTATACTGCAATGGCAATACAAGAAAAAATGCTGTAAAAACAATGGCCTCACTCGGACTCGCACTTATGACCTTTTCGTGTCGGTCTGTCCGCCAATCCTTGTAACAGGCAAATTTACATGAATATGTTCAATTTCATTTATTGTACGAGTTGTTTCCTGTTTAGGTAAGAATTCCCTCGTTCAACGATAATTCAACCAACTTGACTTTCACACTATTCATCCCATTAGTCGAGCGTTGTTCATTATATCTTGCGGACACATTCCCGTTCAATGGAATATTGAGTTGTTGCTGTTGTCCTCTCATAACACGCGTAATAGAACCGAGTTGTGGTTACTAAAATAAAAGTAAGAGGTGAAAGTGAACCTCTGAGGAGTTGCATCACGACCCGCAGCCCAAACGGCCCAAGATCTCAACTTCATTGCAAAAGTCAACGGTCCGTTGAATGGCCTCCTCAGCCTCGAAATAACAGTTTTTTCTTACTAGAAAACGTCTTGCCGCTCCGTATTAGTCGCTGACTAATATTGTGTGTTTTCGAGCCAAACCGGAGCTGATGTTACAGATGCGAATTTCACTTCAGGACAGATTATTCACCCCGTGGAAATGAAGGCGGTCGTGGCGGGAATTTTTATTTTTGCACCGTGTTACTCAGACGACAGACCTTGTATGACTTCTCTTTTTTCCCGTGTTGCATATGACAGCTACTAATTATGTATTCAAACTGGAGAGTCTGTTCACGCACTGTTAGAGTGACGATTTGCAAACAATTGAACAAGGCGGTGTTGAGTGCAGCTAGTCAGATGCCGACCTGATTCTTCTAAAACATGCTATTTTTTTCCGTTAAATTAGTCAAAATTTTCTTTGTGGTTTTGTGTATTCGATGATGCAGTGGCCATTTCAAGGGTAGGTACCGTCAACCGGGGTGGCTATTGCCAAAATTTTGGTTTTTAAGTTGCTATAATCACATGGTTGCTATTGCAATCTGGCTTTTCTCGTGGTAGTATAGCATAACATCTCACCTTTCATCCCTGAGGTTTTCAGATTTTTCGACCAACATATGTTGGCCAGGGAGCGACATATATTCGTGACAATAGTCACCCCGCGAGTGGTATAGTAGTATTTTTAATGGAAGAAAACCATCAGAGGGATGGGGTGACAATGGACAGAAAGATGAAATCTTAAACTTCAGAAAACGTTTAATAAATTAAATTCTAATTACCATTTTAAGATTTTTATACTTTTAATAGTATAACCAATTCCTTATTTCAAGTATGGCGGTCTTAACGTTCCTTTTTAATTACAATGAGCACAATTTCTAGAGTATTATACTTTTTCTATAAAGATTAGTAACTTCAACTTTTTAACATCAACTTAATCAAAATTCAAGGTAAAAATTCAAGAAGTATCATCTAGTAGGCTGAACTAGGCTTTCAGAAGTATCATCTAGTGCAGTTTGTCCACCAACGGAGAAAAAGTCTTCCCTGTCGCAGTAACTCTCTGCATACATTATAAGTGACGCAATTGCATTCATTTTTTTCACAGCCTGTATGCCTCTCCCTTCATGCTTGTATCACTATGTTTAGTTAATTACGCGCATTTGACTTGGGTACATACTTGCGAGGCATTTTGGTAATGATTACCTGACTTACAGCCAGCTACAAACAAAAGACAATGCACACTGTCAACACTATTGTCACCTCAAAGTTGTGACAATTATCACCCCAAAATGACGAGGTTTTAGGAAAAATGCAATAACTTCAATGTAAATATCAAAAAATCTAGGCTTCCCTGCTCTTGCACGAGTGGACTACTGAGCACCAAAACAATCAGGAACACCTGCCAGACCGAACTGTGATGTCCTGGGTAGGAAGTAATGTCAACATAACATAAATTACACAATACTGTTAAAAAAGTAAATTTGTGGGGATTTCTCCATAAATATGTAGGCTACATTTCAGGTACCAGAAAATTCCGAAATATTGAATGGGAAAATTTTCCCCCCAAATTCGAAAATGTCTAGCTTTTGACAATTCTCACCCCATGGACAATAGTCTCCCCAGTTGACGGTACTATGTGAATTTAATCAAAAGAATTATTAGGAACTTTTCTGCTTCGGATAAGGAATTTGGACAGGAATGGAAACATAAGATCTGAAATGCGAAACATGCTTTTGAGCACGGCTGTTGCACGAAACTTCAGCTACCTCCGCAGCGAAGGTGGAGATCGCGAATTGAACATTTCTGGCTTTGAAAAGCTTTTTGTTTGCCGATCATCTAAGAACGCCATCTAGTTAGTTAACGCAATACTACTATTTCCGATACTCAAGTGTAAGGGAGCTGCAATTTCCTCGTTACATTTAAAACTTTTTGTTGTTGAAAAAACGTAATTTTTCTGCCTAAAACTTACCATATTTTCTCAACTTGGTATTGATTCTAATGCAAATTTTAAAAAAACATTGAAAAGCTAATTAAATTTCCTTAAGGAGATCTCAGTCGGTCGCCGTTCGTTCCTCGTTCCCGTTTAGTATTTCCCTAAATTGAAGGAACTCAAACTTTGAAAATTATACCTAAATTTGAAATGTTCAACGATTTTCGAAATTCATTAGTGCACTGGCCTAGGGAATTGAAAAACTGAAAAATTGCCGCTGGAATCATCAAAATTCAATTTCGATGATTCTAGCGGCAATCTTTCAGTTTTTCAATTCCCTAGGCCAGTCACTAATGAATTTCGAAAATCCTTGAACATTTCAAATTTAGGTACAGCTTTTAAAGTTTGAGCCCCTTCAATTTAGGTAAACACTGACCCGGAGCGAGGAACGAACGTCGACCGACTGAGACCCCTTTAAGGAAACATAATTTTTGAAGATTCTCATTATATTCGGGTAAACACAGAAACAATTCTAAAATTTAAACATTTTCAATGTTTTAGTTTAGTTTTTGTGTTTACACAAACTATATGAGAATATTGGAAAGTTTTGTTTCCTTGAGGAAATTTAATGAGCGTTTCAATGGATTTGTAGTATTTACTGTAGAACCAATAGTTGAAAAAATATTTAGTTTTAGGCAAAAATTGGCGTTAAAAAAAATTTTGCATTTGAGGTGTACAAACACTTTCTAGCGTTTGGGTATCTTATCACCAGTCACCCTGTATATACGAATAAAATCACTCACGATGAGATTGTGGAAAACCATTTTAACCCATTAGAGCCCAGCAGGCTAGTAGCGGAACCTAACATGGTGGGGAGGAGGAGGATTAGGAGCTCGGGGGTGGCCTCTTGTTGTCCTGGTCGCGATTATTTGCTGGGTTCCCGTCTTGTGGTGAAAACCAGGACTGTGGGACTGGTACCTTTTTGGATTTGGGATGCCACCATGGTGGGTGGGCCCGGGCGGGGCTGGGGTTCTCCCCGGCCCTCCGCCGTGGGATGCTGTGTCCCTTCATTTATTAGTATTTTCTATCAATACTTTCACACCAATGTTTCTATAGTAGCATCTGACAATAAATAGATCTATCTATCTAAAATACGATAGAAATTCTTGCGGTGTCATATTTAGTTGACCTACTTCACAAATGCAAAGCTTCTTCATATTCACAATGAGAAAACAAAACATTGTCCCAGGTAGTGAATTCCCATTATATTTGGTAGAAGGCATTGTGATCCATTGTTGATACCTGCCAAAATAATCCTCAATGTTTTCTTGACGATTAAAACAGCCTTGATAAGATCTGATAACCTGTTCCCACTGCGTCATTCTCCAATCTTTACTCTCATTACAGGTAAACGTCCTTTCATCCCTAAAATGCTTGATATCAGCTCAAACCAACGCCCGCGCAAGCCGAAAGTGAAGTGTTGATAAACTTTATCTCGACAAGCGATTTATTTGTTTACTCCGAGCACCAAACTCATTTTTCCGAGGTGCTCGAGAAAATAATGCTCTGCCCATTGTTTTGTTAGTTGCCAGGTTTCCGGTATATTTTCGGATCCGAGGGCTCAGCAGTTTCCCTTGCCAAAATGTGAACGTCACAGACCTCCGAGACGGCGAGTTCTTGCCTTCATTTCCTATTATCTACAAGTGTATTCCATTTTAGTCGTTTTTGATGTCAGGAGATGATTGAGTATTTCAATCTTCAAGTCAACATACACTTGAACCCCCCCCCCCCTTCTGAATTTGTTGTTTTACGTTTCAAGGTAGGTAGAATCCAAAAATCGAATAAACATTTGCGGCATTTTCCTTAGTTACCAAGGGACGATTTTGATGAAATTTGGTATGTGGGTTCGATTTGGGGTCTAGCTGACCCCGAAGCTTTTGGTTGATGTCAGTCACTTCTAAGGGTTGAAAAATAAGGGATGAAATTTTGAAATTGCCTTACCTCGATTTTTAGAATCGAATGAGACCACCCAGTTTGACTCATGATTAACCAGAAACACGAGTGTGAATCGCAAAAGGGGCCTCTCAGTTCAAACTTTAGCAACCAGTAATCAAATTTCCTAATGAAGTCACCCACAACTTGATTGTGAAGTAGGTAGGTTGGTTGGTAGTGAGATAGCTTAGTTCTTTGCAGACAAGTGATCTATATAGAAAAATAATAAACCTTTGTGTAATCATTTGCAGCGTTTTCATTTTTGTGTGTAAAATGGTGGAAACTGTTACTCAACGGTTATAGTGGTCTTGCGACCACTCTGCGTCGTAGGATTCCATCCGGCAACTTCATCAAAGATATTTTGATTTGTAGAAGCAATAGATTTCAAAGGAGCACCTTACTCCATGGCACCACCTTGAGGAGTTCTCTCATTTGTGTTATCATCTTGTCACCTGTCACTCATCCAGATGATTACTACCTATCCGCTCCCGACTGAGATCTCTAGTCCGACTGCCTTCGTGGGACCGTTGCGTCTTTGAAGTATCGTGACGTCTGGGAACGGCCCCATTCTTGTTCATCTGAAGGGTGAAAGTGAATCCAAACAATTTTCCCAACGTTAACGACCTGTCCGCAATAGCCGAATGAGAAACCTGGGAAAATCGAATGACCCAAACGTATGATCAAAGAAATCCGATTAACTTGCGAAACGCAATTCACTCTGGATGTATCGAGAAGATTATGAGAATTACTATGTACAACAAGTGCTCTCCGGTAACAGGTGAGGAGAGAAAAGTACTTAGTAAGCAATATCAATCCCTGTATTTAATCCATCTTCCTCCTTAGTGGTCCAAAATAACCGAAAAATCCGTTTCACTCAAAATCTTCGTCTTGGGTTGTCTCATTTTTTTCTCTCACCGGATTCTATGGTTAGCCTCTTCTATTATTCTTTTCGACTAATTTTCATCGAAGATGCTACGTTGGTCAGGTTTGACAAGCTAGGATGGTTTTGAAGGAACACTCCAGCATTACCCTTAATGCTGTCTCAGTCGGTCTCCTTTCGTTCCTCGTTCCGGGTTAGTATTTCCCTCAAGAACCGGCGCTCAAGCTGCGTAGAATTTACGTAAAGTGAAGATTTTTGTTATAGTGATAATTTTAAGCAATGAAGGACACAATACCAATATTGTGAAAATAGATAATAATTTCAAACTCTGTTGATTGTAGCTAGGAATTGTGAACTATTTGTGGCCAGGGATGGAGTAAGAGAGGGCCACAAGGCCTTATCCTGTCCCAGATAGTTAAATAAAGAGCTCAATCAATCAAAGTTTAAAAATTGTACCTAAGTTTGAAATTTTCGAGGATTTGATTTTTTGAGGATTTTTGAAATTCATTAGTACATCTACTTAGGGAATTGAAAAAAACTAAAAGATTGCCGCTGGAATCATCAAAATTGAACAATAATTGCCGGCGAAATGTGGGGAAAACAGTTAGTGAATAAACGGGTTTTCCCACTTTTAGCCGGCAATTATTGTTAGATTTTGATTTTTTTTTAGTTTTTCAATTCCTTAGTTAGATGCACTAATGAATTTCAAAAACCATTGAAAATTTCAAACTTAGGTAAAATTTCTAAACTTTTAGCGCCGGTTCTTGAGAGAAATACTAACCCAGAACGAGGAACGGACGGCGGCTGACTGAGACAGGCCCCCTTCGGTGGCTTTTGGAGTGTTCATAATGGGTGCTTAGTCTAAGAGTGGAGCACACCCAGCAACTACCACTCAGGATATTCTGCGCAAAATGTCTTGCAAGTGTAAAAAAGGTGCCAGTGGTGGTTGTTCTTGGGGAAGGGCTGGGATGAATTGCTCAGTTCTGTGTCTGACGAGTGGTGGCATAAGATAAACCCCAGCTGTTGAGCTGGACATCTCGGACGACCAGGAAAGTCCTCGGTCTTCACCGACAGTCTTCCGTTATCTGATGGCCAGCCTGGGCCATCGAAGAGGGCTGAAGTACAGTGAAGATGGGGTCCGGTGCGTAACACGTTCAGTGCTTTTTGTAAATATTTGTCACCAAGGATTGTTAATTGTTTTATAAAATGGTATTTTTATATTAATGAAATCGAGTTTTAAGCAATTTAATGTGATTTCCATGAGACTAAGAGGCCCAAGGAAACAAGTCCGAGAACTCCGATTATTTGGCTCCCACAAGATTAACGCCTCACACATTCACGCTCGCAAACAAAAACAACAAAAAAACCTTTGGCATAAATCAATTTGAATTTTTGGCAAACTTTTGGCATACCATTTTGAACTTTTGGCAACTCAATTTGAACTCTCGGCAAATCAATTACGTTTCGACAACTACTGGAGTCCTTGTCCACCTTCATTCCTTCTAATGTTCAATAAAGTGTTTTTTCTCTCTCTCCTCTGAAAAAAATTTAATGTGATTTTTGTATATCATGATTATTATATTATGGTAATAAACATTTTAAGGATTTCCATTCATTTCTTCCAGAACCCACTTGTTTTTGGTTATTCTTCATTATCTGGAGATCCAATAAATCTGTAGACCTCCGGTTGGTCTCTAATCGAAGCTAATGAAATCCACTAAAACTTCATCTCTAATGTCTCTAATGTTATGTGGGGTGCGTATTTCAGGCAATATTTAACTTGGAAAATAACTTTTTTGTAAAATTTGTACTTTTGGGAAAAATGGCCAATTTTTAACAAGCTGTATCTCAGAAAATACTTACTGTAGAGAGCTCCAAAATTTTGGCAAATTTTGTCTAGTTTAAAAGTAATTTTGTCTAGTTTCAAAATGGGTTTATCCGAGTTCATTCGCATGGACCTATCAACTTATCAAAAAAATTATAACCACCTTTTTCATTCGTCAGCAGCGATGTACAAAGAAAGTGGACAAATCCTGGGGCATATCTACATGACATCACTGATGGCGGTTAACCTTGGGATGGTCCTATATGAATTTCATCAACATCGACGAAACACAAATTTCTCACAATTTGGTAACCCATTTTGGGCTAATAAAAATTTGGAGGGTAGTTTAAGGTTAGTCCTAAGAAGAATGCACATTGAATTCATCACGTATGCGAAAAGTGAAAAATCGTCAACTTAATTGCGAACGACTTCTTACTCGTGTTGCTGTTTGTCAATTCAAGTAACCTGCAACATGATCGTGAAAATCCAGCTTCATATGAGGAATTTATTCGTGGTATTGCTCAATAATACAATCAAGCATTTTTGACCGGCTTCAACAGCGCCGATAGGCGCGCGAAGGAAGGAGATATACAGTTCGGTGTGTCATGTTGTGGTTTTTTTTTGTTACACAAAATAATTCTTTAAAATAACTACTGCCCACCATCTTGGCGGAATTTTTTTTCAACGCCATTAAAATGCCACCTCTCAAATGCGCCTCGTTGCCAAAGTTAATTTGCTTGATACCACAATCCCGCAAATCGTGGGAATAACAACCTCGTTAGCTAACTGATGTGTTTTTTATTGTTTCTTTGTTGAATCTTCTTGACTGAGAAATGGGTCAAGGCAGATCCTGTGTTGAATCGACAAAAATAATTGTCCAGTGAGATATTATTAAGAGTCTGAAGTTAGGAATGTTGCGTTTCTTTGCCGATTGATAGCGATAAATTGTAATAAACAGCAGTATAAGTCAACCATAACTTGAGTCAACCATACTTTCAATATTCTAACACAAAATTATCAACGAAAAATTACATCATTTTTGGTAGCACTGCTTCTAGTTCAAAATTAGTTCACTCAGTGAGGTTATCTGGCTGCTAACCTGTTGACGTCATGAATCAATTTTTAAAAGTTATACCTATAATGCCTTTCTCATAGGTCAAACATATTATATGCTGCTGTAAACTCCCATATCAAGGAAAAATAAATTGTGATTTACGATGGATTCTACCGTTTTGTTTAGACAATTAATTCTTGTGTTTTATACACGATAACTGAAAAAACCTACTAAAAGCAGGCAAAAAAATTGTAGATATGTAAAAAAAAAATTTGAGGGTCGCGGCCTGGAATCGAACCCGGGACCCCCACGTTCGGGCTACATACGTACGTACGTACGGTTTGCGTTTTATGTATATAAATGTCTCATCAATCCTTTTCAGTCACAGAATGTCAAACTTTCCTGTAGTTTCATTTTAAAATAAGTTTCGAGAACACATAATATTGTGGACGGCACTATAACATAACACTGTAACATACTCATTTCCATGGAGGCAGTGATAATGTTCAAAACATCAATGAGTAAAGTAAAAGTAAAAGTAAAAAGTAAAGTAAACAACCATTTCAGGTTGGATTTTCGTCCAACTGCCATTCAATGATGTGTCATCATCAGTTAGTCACTCAATAACGTACTAACCTATTCTGCAACCAAAATAATACTATTTTCACTCAGCCAAACCTCTCACAGACTCCTTGGCACCTTATATTTCATCTCGTGAAAATACAGGTCGAACTAACTATAGATTTCAAACGTGAGCCACTTGAAGGGCTGCCCACTTCCCTGAATCTAAGTCTTCAACAGGATTACTGAAGGGTGCTTTACCTCTGCCTCAGTTCCTGAGCAAATATAATTTTTAATAACTTATTCGAGGAAGAAGGTTGTTCAACATTTGAAACCATGATGTGTTTTCTGAACTCCAATGGAATTTGCTCAATACAAAATGCGTTCCTCCACTTTCTAGGACTGTTCTTCATATTGCGTGAATTTACGGCTATGCAGCTTCATATTGGTAGTGGCAGAGCAGTGGACGTCTACATTCCAATTTGAAGCTGGTAGAATTCGATTACCGATCGTTGGTAGGATCAGTGATTTGGACGTCGGATTCCATTTACCGTTAATCAGCCTCTATGAATATTACGAGTTGTAAGAGTGATAGGAATAGTGCTCAGGGACGTCGCGTGTCACTCGTACAACTCGTAATGGCAAGTGAATTTAACTATAAATTCGCACAGTTTATCAGTTATATAGTGATCGCCTCTTAAGGGGGTCTCAGTCGGTCGCTGTTCGGTCCTCGGTCCGGGTCAGTATTTTGCGAAATTGAAGGGGCAAAAACTTGAAAAGTTTTACCATTAGTACACGGCCCTAGGGCAATTAAAAACTGAAATGTTGCCGCTGGAATCATCAAAATCAAACAATAATTGCTAGAGAAGAATGGGAAAAACTACTGAATAAACGGTTTTTCTTCTCGATCAAGTTGATCTTTATTCGAAAATTACGCTCTGACAGTAGTTTCAAGAACTTCACATTAGCGGATGCTTACATGTATAAAATTAAAATTTATGTATAAAAATAGCACATTTCTTGGAAAATCCATCAAAATCCACACCAAATTTTCCCATGGTTTTGTCCAAAACTATCATTCTGCTTCGGAAAGACTGTCCGATAGACATGGAACCTCCTAATATGACTGAAAATTATGATTTGTGAGCACCCAAATCTGTATTCCTCACTATCGAAAGCAGGTCAAAGAAATGCGAATCCTCCAAAATCAAAATGTCCAGTTGCATTTTCAGAGCTTCCTGAACAACTTTGATTCTCTGTCTGCAGTCCAATCCTTGTCGCGTTCGGCTTCACAAGCGTGTTGATGTTTATCATCATAAAACCATCAGTATGATCGTCAAAATCGATGTTTTTATTGTTGAATTTATCAGTGGTTCAGCTCAGTGATATAACCCATCATTTTGACAGCTGATTTTAGAGAATTTTCAAGAAAAATTAAGCTATTGCAATGACCTCAAAAAAAATTATTAGCTGAATCATACATAATTGACTTAGTAGTTACCTTTTTGACTAGGAAATAGTAAAGAATGGTTTCGCCGTAAACATTTTTCACACATTTCAATCTTGAAACCCCCAATAAGGTGCTCCTCCAAACCATAACTCGGTTTTACGAGGGAAATTGGACATCATAATCCACTGGCAACAGTAGGGTTCCAACCCCCCAGTTGGAACCAACAGTAGGTTGGTTGGTTGGTTAGAACCAACAGTAGGTTGGTTGGTTGGTTAGAACCAACAGTAGGGTTCCAATCCCAGCGGCTAAAGAGACCACGCCACATCACGAATCTGATGCTGATGCTCGGGTACTCGAACGACGAGAACGATTTAAAAACGCTGCAAATCATTGCTCAAAGGTTTATTATTTTCTGTATAGATCACCCTTCTGTATAGATCACTGGTTCTCCATCAATAGCACCTACCACCATCTGTATTCTTCCTTGACCTTCCCTCTCAAATTTCAGCTTCCTGCGTTCAATAGGATTAAAAATGGCTTCGGAGCTCACTCAGCTGATCAGTGATCTGAAGAGTGAAGAAGATCTCCTCGAATGCTGAAGACGCCTGGAAGAGCACTTCCATTCAATAGGATTGAAAATGGCTTCGGAGCTCACTCAGCTGATCAGTGATCTGAGGAGTGAAGAAGATCTCCTCGAATGCTGGAGACGCCTGGAAGAGCACTTCCATTCAATAGGATTGAAAATGGCTCTGGAGCTCACTCAGCTGATCAGTGATCTGAGAAGTGAAGAAGATCTCCTCGAATGCTGGAGACGCCTGGAAGAGCACTTCCATTCAATAGGATTGAAAATGGCTCTGGAGCTCACTTAGCTGATCAGTGATCTGAGGAGTGAAGAACATCTCCTCGAATGCTGGAGACGCCTGGAAGAGCACTTCCATTCAATAGGATTGAAAATGGCTTCGGAGCTCACTCAGCTGATCAGTGATCTGAAGAGTGAAGAAGCCTTTGAGCAATGATCTGCAGCGTTTTTTACCCACTAACATTTTTTTTACCTACCAGCTAGGTACTACCTACCACACCATACTGGCTTCACACCTTCACAATCAAGTTTATTAGAAAGAAATAAACGCTTCACACTCGATTGGAAAAATAGAAAGCTTCATTTGGAAATTTGATTACTGGTTACGCAGAAGGCAAAACTGTATACAAATCGAAGAAATGAACAGCGATCGCATTTCGTCACGCTAGTGGCAACACCAGGTATCTCATTTTTTCCAATTTTTTCAGGGGAGCCAAAAAACTGATTTGAACAACAGGTGCTATCTCAGAAATGGATCTCAATAAGCAACAGGCGCTATCTCAACGCCTAACTTTGTGTCCCTGATTATTGATGAATAACAACTTATTTATCTCTTTCATAGGACTCATTTTTCCCTTACAACTTCTTAACAGGTGTATAAACTAAAAAACTCATGATTTTCTCAATGATACACTTAGGAAAACCTACCATCGGAAATGTAGCCATCCTGAGATAGCATGTGTTGACGAACAACTTGAGATAACCACTGTTAACTAACAAATGTAAATTGCGATTTACGCGCTCCCTGTTGCCCTGATGAAGAAACTAACTTCACCATTCGATTCCCCACAAAATTTTACCTTAAAAACGGTTCTTAAACCGAAACAGCCAAAAAATGAGATAGCTGGTGTTGCCACTAGCGTGACGATTTTAGTCCGATAAAATTTGAATGGAGATTAGACCTCTTTTGCGATTCACACTCATGATTCTGTTTTATCGAAGGAAAACCTTCAAGTACTCGTAGGGACCGAACGGTTTGTCCTACAGAGCTCCGGGTGTTCTCAAAAATTTTTAAAAATTCAATACTATTTAAAATTGGTGAAAAAAACGATACCTTTATTTCGAGAGTTTTCGAGCTAGGGCGCTCTTGAAATTTTCAACCCTTAATTTTCACCCCTTAGAAGTGACCTACATCAACCAAAAGCTTCGCGGCACAACTAGACCCCAAATGGAGCCCATATACCAAATTTGAACCAAATCGGTCCAGTGTTGCTAAGAAAAGTGCCGCGTACGGCGGACGGACGGAAATTTTTTTATTCGATTTTCGTATTCTACGTACCTTGAAACGTAAAACATCAAATTTTGAGGGGGGGTTAAAATTTTTTTTTTTTCTTGCTCGATTCCTAAGGCTTATTATTGAAAATAATAAACCAAAAATTGAAAAAAAAACACCAAGTGATATAGTGCAGTGAAAAATTATAAAATCTTATTAAAATTAATTATAAAATAGTATGGTCAATTAGTTACGCCTGAAATGTAGGTAATGAGCTAACTTAGAGTGGTTAAAACAAACGAAAGTATATAATCAGTAAGGTATACTTTATTAACAATGGACTTGATCAATAAATTTGGAAAAAAGGAATGGTTTTGAAAGGATTACAAAAAAATATCTACAAGTAATTGGCAACACCATAGTTGCTTTTCGTAACCATACCTCCAACTGAAAGATCTCTTTGAAAATTCGCTCATTAATTCATGCTGCACGAATGGACTTTATTATAAGTTTGTGTTGTCCTATGTAAGGAAGTTATACTGCCAACACTTTTTGGATGGCGTTTTTCTTCTTTCTACAAAAACCTTTCCCTTGAAGAGTCAAATCAAGAGAAGAGTCCGATGAAGAAAGGGGCTAACTTTATTTGGTCTCAGTACCTATTGAGTTGAGGTTAGATATATCTGTTGGGGTGTCAAACAACACAAACAAGGGAGAAAGGGGCCCTGTGACACCCAAAATTCCATTTGCAGTTTTGGTTTACAGGGAAGAAAGGGTCTATCTCCCCTGACACAGTAGAAGAAGGGGTTAAGTGAATTGGCTGTGAGCCCTTTTCTTTCCTGGAGTCTACAAGTGAGAATGACTGAAGTCTAAGCTAGTCCTAGTACGATGTAAGGAATTCAACCATGGTCAGTTATAGTCAATCATGAAACAAATGAACTGTAGCAGACCAGCTCACTCAACCGCAGTTGAGAAAAACAGACGGTAACCAAGAAGAGGGTGCCGCATACTAATGGTTTCCCAGTGCCCCCAAAAACCCGCAGCCGTTACTGATTTACTTACAAAACTGACACTGACTCAGTGGCCGTTACTGATTGACTTGCCGGACTCACCGGTCCGTCACGGTTCGGCTCCGTCACGGGCAACTTCCGTCCACTTCCGGCGCTCGAGTTTGACCCGCCGAGGCCTCCTCTTGAATTCTGGAAGTTGAGACAGTTCGTTTGCTCTGTTATCGGATTACCCGCTAAATAAAACGGTGGAAGGAGGTTCAACCCAGGCGGCGAAACTCGACACAACTCGCCAAGTGTTTAGAAAGTACTTGGGTTGACAGAATGGCTTCTCTGTGGCCTCCGACTAGAAAACGCTGCAAATTATTACACAATGGTTTATTATTTATATATAGATCACTCGTCTACAAAATCACCAACCATCCAATATGAAGAAAAAAATATAAAAAAAATCACCAACCATCGATCGCATTTTGGTCAGCTAAAATTTGAACGGAGATTAGGCCTCTTTTGCGACTCACACTCGTGTTTTGATTTATATATATATATATATATATATTTCAATATAAACCCTTAAATTTTCGTAGGGAGCGAACGGTTTGTCCTACAGAGCTCCGCGTGGTCTCTAAAAATTCTATAGAATCTTAAATTGAAGGAAAAACAATACCTTTATATCGAAATTTTTTTAGTTAGGGCGTTTTCAAAATTTCAAAATTGATTTTAGAACCCTTAGAAGTGACCTACATCAACCAAAAGCTTCGGGGCACAACTAGACCCCAAATGGAGCCTACATACCAAATTTCATCAAAATCGGTCAATGCTAAGTGGCAAAAGTGCCGCGTACGGCGGACGGACCGCCAAATTTTTATTCGATTTTTGGATTCTACGTACCTTGAAACGTAAACCATCAAATTTTGAGGGGGTGTTAAAATATTTTTTTTCTTGGTCGATTCCAAAGGTCATTATTGAAAATAATAAACCAAAATGAAAAACGCAAGATGGGGAAAATTAGGTTTCTCCTATTTTTGTTTGATAACTTTCCTCTCAGATAACACGATTTTGTCGTATCATCGGGTAGCATTGGGAGGAGACGGCGCTCTGAACAGCCAATCAGCGAGCATTCCCTCTTCACGTCGAAGAAGTCCGTTTTCCCGGTTATTTTTTGAAGTCATAAATTTTTATTGTCTCCCGAAAACAAAAGGAGACTTATTTCCCGAAATCAACCCGATTTTCATCTATGCCATACCATCAACTATTCAGGAAAAATGCAAACAGAATTCGGTGAAATTCATCATTGAGATAGGTGGTAGGTAATTTCAGTCAAAATGTTCAAAAAGACGTAATCTTGGACACTGAGAAACCGCCACACAATGATTTAAGTTGATGGAATGAAAATCCGTTTTGTCCTCCCATCTTGGTGCATGAGAGAGAACATCAAAAGTGATCCCACCCCAATCAACGGCTGACAGGTCCTCGAAATGAGAGGGCCTGACGTCACATTCCCGATAAATTAATGAGTAGGCCTTCCTTGCCTGCCCTCCTTAGTTAGAACTTCGGCACGAGTTGGGTAACCGAAGACGTAAAATAGTCGAGTACACGATAAGTACTGGGAGACACTTAGGGCTCGAGGAGAAGGCGGTGCCACCATCTTCACTTCCGGTCCCACTTCTGCTCATCAGGAGTGTGCTCCCTCTTCTGTCAAGGTGCCGCTGGCGCAAGCTGCTCAACCACCTGCCACCAAGCGAGTGGGCTATCCCATCCAAAGCTCGGTATCCGGGGGACTCCAACACTCGGTCCTATTATCCCACTTCCTGCTTCGTCTTTTCGAAAAGATTGCAGGAGACGTGATAAGTGCGCAGAAGAATCTGTTCTTTAAAGTGTTGAAGAAACGCTGCAAAATAATTTTTGTTTAATTTATAAATAATTTTTCTGAACCCATGTGACAGAGCAATAGTTACTCTGACTTCAATTCGTGATTCGACAGAACGATTACTATCGTTCTATCAAATCGCAACTCAGGGATGGCTCCCCAGTCTTATTCCAGACACTTTTGGTTTATTATTTTCAATAATGAACCTTTGGAATCGACCAAGAAAAAATTTTTTTTAACACTCACTCAAAATTTGTTTGTTTACGTTTCAAGGTACGTAGAATCCAAAAATCGAATACAAATTTGGCCGTCCGTCCGCCGTACGCGGCACTTTTGCCACTTAGCATTGACCGATTTTTATGAAATTTGGTATGTAGGCTTCATTTGGGGTCTAGTTGTGCCCCAAAGATTTTGGTTGATGTAGGTCACTTCTAAGGGTCGAAAAATGAATTTCGAAAACGCACTAACTAATCATCATATCCTTAAATTTATCTTATCATTTATCTTAAATAATTTAAGATAAATTATTTATCTTAAATCATATCCTTAATAAGGGAGAAATATATCACAATGTTTTGTGAATGGTGGTGAACAGTAAATGGGGAGCAGATCCATCTGTAGCTTTAATGTTCTACAAAGGTACTATCCGTGCGATAATTGATTTTGGTAGTGTGTTTTACGGACAGGCTTGTGCATCAAATTTGGTAAAAATTTCACGATTGCAGTATAAAAATCAACTTATTGATGTCTTATTGGCAGAGTCTGGGGAGCTCCCTCTACATCTGAGGAGGTCCATTCTTTCAGACCGTTACATGTTGGGCTTGAACTCGAGAGGATGTAATAATAAAAGACGTAGCAAATTTGAGCATAAACCTACTCGCACAACTCCATTGGATAGCCAAGCCAGAACCCCCTTATTTACACTAAGCTTCATTCAAGATTATTGTGATTTATCTTTGATGTGGACAGCCCCTTGCCCTGTGCAATTTCATTTTGAATACGAAGCTGTTATTTTTGTTAAATATACCAAACCACAAGATATCGCACCCGACATGGTTAATATCAACTTTCTGGAATATTTACACGATCGGTGGGCTAATCATACCATTATTTTCACTGATGGTTCCAAGGATGTGAACAACGTTGGGTGTGCTTTCTATGACGTTACTAATTCTTATCATCGAAATTTTAAATTGAATAATCTATGTTCTAGTTTCAGTGCAGAAGTAATAGGTATTCTACTATCGTTAGAGTATGTTGCTTCATGCGTTATAAGTAGCATTAGAGTAGACGTGGCGCTGTTTTCGGATTCACTGAGTACTCTCACATTACTTAGAGGTGGTCCCAGGAGAGCTAGAAATCCATTAATTGGTGGGATATTAACTAAATTGAGGGAACTTGATATGGTGGGAATATCCGTTCATTTTATTTGGATTAGGGACACTGTGGGATTGGTTACAACGAGAAGGTAGACAAATTGGCCAGACAAGGAGGGGAAAGGGGGACTTGTGTTGACATGAAAATTCCTAAAGAAGATTTATTCTCTTCCATAAATAAACATCATCGGTCTCAATGGATTGATCAATATAAATTATCAGAAAAAGGGGGTTTTTTGACCGACTTCAACGCGCCGAAGGCGCGCGAAAGAGGAGGTACTCATTTCGGGTTGTCGTGGGACGACGATTTTTTTTTTGTATGTCTGAACACCTTGCATTTCTTTATTCTGGTACCAATCTGCCTGATTCTTTTTGAAATGTGTTCTACCAGTATCCGTGGTGGTCCCATTTCAAACATATTTCATTTTGCTTTATTAGAAGTATCGAAAACTTGTGAAAGAAGTTGAAAAACGTGGTCCCATTTTCGGGAATATTGGTCCGCATTCACTCTTCTTGCCCTGTGACATCCGACTGAGCCGATTACGGACTATTTGTGTAGAGTCAAATTAAAGGTCTGATTGTAAGCTTTAAAATTATATGCTATGAGGGGGGTTCCGATAACTAAAAGGTGCTGCGGGGGATGAGAAAGGGGGAAATTATGGTGGGTTATTCGCTCAGAACCTGCATGAGCCATATCAAATATGTTTATGAATGCTCAGGTATGGGATTTTTCCTACCAAATATCAGTGATATAATAGTACTGTTATTAGGCATTCTACCAAGTGGGTGTAGCACATAGCCTCCTCATCACCGATAACATGATTAGGTAGGTAATAGTAGAGGACATCGCCAGAACTGCATAGTGCCGTACCAAATATGAGACATTGTACAATTTGGTGATGAGAGGGTATTCTACCAAGTGGGTGTAGCACATAGCCCCCTCATCATCGATAACATGAGTAAGTAGGTAATAGTAGAGGACATCGTCAGAACTGCATAGTGCCGTACCAAATATGAGGTATATTATATACCTCGTATTTGTATTATAATAGTACTATTAGATGATGAGAGGGTATTCTACCAAATGGGTGTAGCACATAGCTTCCTCGTCATCCATAACATAGTTGGGTAGGTAATGGTATAGGAGATCACCTGAACTGAATAGTGCCGTACCAAATATGAGGTATATAGTACAACTAGGTGATGAGATGGTATTCTACCAAGTGGGTGTAGCACATAGCTTCCTCGTCATCCATGATATAGTTAGGTAGGTAATGGTATAGGAGATCATTTGAACTGAATAGTGCTGTACCAAATATGAGATATTGTACAATTTGGTGATGAGAGGGTATTCTACCAAGTGGGTGTAGCACATAGCTTCCTCGTCATCCATAATATAGTTGGGTAGGTAATGGTATAGGAGATAATCTGAACTGAATAGTGCCGTACCAAATATGAGGTATATAGTACTGTTAGGTGATGACAGGGTTTTCTACCAAGTGGGTGTAGCACATAGCTCCCTCGTCAATCATGTCATGGTTAAGTTGTTGAATTGTGTTGTCAGAACTACCTACCAAGTACTTACCTACCAAATGTGAGGGAAGTCGAACAGTTAGGAGATAAGAGAGTAGATTGCTAAGTAGGAGAGTGAACAGAATACCTCCTGAAACCGATCCAAAAACGGAAACTCATCTATCATATGGAAACTGATCCGGATTACAGAATTTGGTCCACCCTACGGCTTCTGGTTCACCTTACTGAAATGATTCACAGCACGGAAATAGATCTATATTACGAAAACTGATCGAAAAAACTGCGGGTAAATTAATTTCAGATTTAAATTGAGGACCACTAAAAAGTGAAAAATAAAAAATTTTATAAAATGGAAAAATAGGTAATAAAATAAAAACCTTTTTAACAAAAAATGGACCGACCTCAAAATTGATGTCCGTAAACACCAAAAAGGGAAAAATAATAGTCTTAGGGAATTCAGTTGGGAAGGTGGGTAGGTAGGTACGGATTGAAGTCGCCGCTGTACCCCTCTGTAGACACAACCATATGCAAGTAGAGAGTAGACATGCGTCGATAGTGCAATACAAAACAGGAATGAGAGTGAGCATCATTGAGGTAATATATGTGTTCCAAAACTATTAGGTAATAGGTCACTGCTGTCGTATGAAGGAGGATGAGAGTGTGACAATAAGTGTGAATGAATCTTAGTAAGAATAATCCCTATGATAACAGCTGCTGATTCAACATGAGAAGGTTGTTTACTTACTTACTTACCTACCTTTACTCCGGTTTTGTATTGAACTTTCGACGTACGTTGTAATGCTAACCGATCATTTGAGTATGAACCCATATCACAAACCCACATCATGATCTAGACAATGATATAATTAGATATCATCTATTCAAAAGATGGTATGTTGGAATCCAAACATTTTTTTCGGGGATTCACACATATCGTCACACTCTCATCCTCCTTCATACGACAGCAGTGACCTACTACCTAATAGTCTTGAAACACATAATATGTGTTATATTATATTACCTCAATGATACCCACCCTCATTCCTGTTTTGTATTGCACTATCGACGCATGTAATACTAACCAGATGGATTTCCACGCCGTCCGCATGGCAACTCTGCCAACTGCGGTACGGTGTTCGAGGGGTAGTCGTGGGACAACTCTACCCCTTTGCCGCGCCTGTCGGAGTGGAAATGAACATCTGTATCATGTAGTGCAGCAATGTCCTCGGACTCATGGGGGCCGCATTTTACGTCATGATGCGGTCGCCAAGCAGATAGCAGGTGCTTTGTCATCTAGCGGCTGGGATGTTGAGAGGGAGAGATTGTATCACATGCCAAGTGACCAGGGTAAGAAGCCCGACATCGTTGCCGTCAAGCCCGACCAGTCTTGCATTATCCTGGATGTCCAAGTTGTCAATGGCAGCTTGGACATGGAGCAGACTTGGCGGGCTAAGATAAGAAAGTATGATAGAAATGATTTACGGCAAGCGGTGTCGGAGCTAAAAGGAGTGGCACCCACAACATCAGGGTGATGGCTGCAACCTTATCATGGCGCGGGGTGTGGTGCGGGAAAAGTGCCACGGAGTTGCGTGAGTTGGGCATCTCAGTAGGCGTACTCCGTGGTATCACCACCCGTGTCCTGCTCGGCTCATATTTGAACTGGTGGTCGTTTTATAGAGGCACTTCCCTTCATCCCTCTCTCCCACCCCCACCTTCCTCATCTTCCCTCATCCCTAGGGCCGGCGTCGGGTGAGTCCTGGGCGTCCTCCCCATTATTTAATTATTTATTTATTTATTTTTATTTTATGGCGTGCCCCCTCCGTCAAAAAAGACATTTTGTCTTTGAGGGGAGTTACAAAAAAAAAAAAAAAAAAAAAAAAAAAAAAATGGAATCTACTTGCGTATGGTTGTGTCTACAGATGGGTACAGCGGCGACTTCAATCCGTACCTACCTACCCACCTTCCCAACTGAATTCCCTAAGATTATTATTTTTCCCTTTTTGGTGTTTACGGACATCAATTTTGAGGTCGGTCCATTTTTTGTTAATATAAAATTTTTAACCCGGTTCCACCGTCGATACCTTGGTTCACTCACGAAGTATCGAACAGAAAGCTTGTCATCATGATGAACAGGCTCCGATCCAATCATGGGATATGCTCCATGTATAAATTTAAAATACTAAAGCAAATTGACACCCCATTGTGCCAAGCTTGTGAGGAGGATGAGGGAACTCTAGAGCACATGGTTATGATATGCCCAGCGTACAGTGATGTACGTGAGGAGCTGTTCAATAATATTACCCCGATTCTGATCCAACCATTCCACTACCACCAGCTCATGTAATACCGCTACATACAAGTTCATTTTTGATTTTTCCTCTACACTTAATGTAAATATTCAAGAGGTAAATGCAATTTTACTAGGTAATAAGATATGATACTGCCTTGTGGCAAAATGTATAACTGTACAATGCCAATAAAGAAAAAAAAAAAGAAATTATGGAATTTTTGAGACCACGCGGAGCTCTGTAGGACAAACCGTTCGCTCCCTACAAGAATTTAAGGGTTTAACGTACGATAAATCAGAAACACGAGTGTGAATCGCAAAAGAGGCCTAATCCCCGTTCAAATTATAGCTGACCGAAATACGATCGATGTTTTTCTTCATCTTGGATGGTGGTGGGCTTTGCAGACGAGTGATCTATATAGAAAAAACGCTGCAAATTATTACACAATGGTTTATTATTTTTCTATATAGATCATTCGTCTACAAAATCACTAACCATCCAATATGAAGAGAAGAAAAAAAAAAATCAAAATCACCAACCATCGATCGCATTTCGGTCAGCTCTAATTTGAACGGAGATTAGGCCTCTTTTGCGATTCACACTCGTGTTTTGATTTATATATATATATATTCCAATATAAACCCTTAAATTTTCGTAGGGAGCGAACGGTTTGTCCTACAGAGCTCCGCGTGGTCTCAAAAAATTCTAAAAATTCTATAGAATCTTAAATTGAAGGAAAAACAATACCTTTATATCGAAATTTTTTGAGTTAGGGCGATTTCAAAATTTCAAAATTGATTTTGGAACCCTTAGAAGTGACCTACATCAACCAAAAGCTTCGGGGCACAACTAGACCCCAAATGGAGCCTACATACCAAATTTCATCAAAATCGGTCAATGCTAAGTGGCAAAAGTGCCGCGTACGGCGGACGGACGGCCAAATTTTTATTCGATTTTTGGATTCTACGTACCTTGAAACGAAACCATCAAATTTTGAGGGGGTGTTAAAATTTTTTTTTTCTTGGTCGATTCCAAAGGTTCATTATTGAAAATAATAAACCAAAATAAACCATTGTGTAATAATTTGCAGCGTTTTTTTACAAGATCACTTTCTTTACCCTCGTGGTTCAAATCCGAAGATCCAACAGGTAATATCTGTTGATACTTCTCCCCCCTCCCCCCCATACTTTGATAGAAACCTCGTTGATTATAGGATAATATATCCATCTATCTTTTCCTAATTCAATTGCCATCTATTATCGATAAAAAAAATCGCAAAAAAATCTGATAGTTTTATAAGGGTGAACGCATCGGGTATCAGATTATGCTCATTAATTAATCCGATTGTCTAGATCCCCTAGAACAATACTTTTTCACACATTGGGGGAGAACACTGGTGACAGAAAGGCTTGGTATCCGTGCAGAAGGTCAAAAAAATATGAGTCCTCCAAAACCAAAATTGGCAGTTTTGAGCAATATTAGTCTGGTAAATTCCTAGTTATGTTTATCTATGAGAAATCACAGTTCTATTTTGATGAAATGTTTGTGGGTTGCCCTCTGGACAGTCCCCTACGAATTGCACCAGAGGTACCGTTTGCATGTCAAACTTGTTTTCCCTAAAACACCGATTGTAACTAGAAGGTTAGTCACTACAGTCGGATCATCTCCTTATCGCTATGGGCGTTCGTATTGTTAGTAGGAAAAGTGTGCAATAACTTAAACGAGGTTATCGCCATTTTCCTGCCCCTTCTTGTTGATTCAGCTGAATCTCATAACCCCGAAACGCTGCTTATTACCTTATCGACAGCTCAAAAATACTACTAAAATTTCCGTAGCCAGTCGTGGCATCCTGTACAAATCTTACACTCGGGTCAAATGAGGTCATTTGAAGTGTTTAGTTTTGTACAGGAGCTTTTATGGTGTCGTTTCCTGCCTTTTTCAGGCTTTACAAAGCTAAACACTCGTGTTGGAAGAGGTGAAACTGAACTTTTTATTCAGATGGAGGCCCCGAGATGTTTGCGTTTGTACAGGAGAAAATCGGGGCCTTCATCTGAATAAAAAGTTCAGTTTCACCTCTTCCAACACGAGTGTTTATCTTTGTACAGCCTGAAAAAGGCAGGAAACGACCCCATAAAAGCTCCTGTATAAAACTAAACACTTCAAATAACCCCATTTGACACGAGTGTTGAGCTTTGTACAGAATGCCACGACTCTAGCCTGAGGATAAAAGTTTCAGACTTGGATAAGCAAAAGTAATAAGCAAATTTTGAAAATCACATGTTCTGAATATTTGACATTTTCAAGATTTTTCTTGTTTTTACTGAAATTACCATAACTATCTTAATTTACGGTGTAAATGTAAACATAAGGCACCGTTGGAAAGAACGTCAAATTTACCATCTCCTTGACGCCCAACAAAAATATTTTGAGAAATTATGTTGCGTAAAAAAATGCTCAAAGTGAAAGTTTTGATAATTTTCTAAAAAAACGCTGCAAATTATTTCACGAAGGTTTATTATTTTCCTGTATAGATAACTCTTCTGCAAAGATCACAGCTTTGCCATAGTCACTATTTATTTATTGTTTACCTACCAACCATAGGTACCTACTACCTACCTACTAGGGTATTTTTGAAAATTTCAACTCCATCTACCAGCCAAATGGAAATGAAGGGTTGGAATTTTCAAATTAAATAAATAGTGACAATGGCAAAGCTGTGATCCTTGCAGAAGAGTCATATACACAGGGAAATAATAAACCTTCGTGAAATAATTTGCATAGTTTTAACACTGTGAGAGATTAATTTTGTCACTTAATTTTCTTCACACTTTATATGGTAATAAATCGCTATCCATTCATCACCCTGTGATATCCCTGAAAAACAGCGTTGACGTAAATAATATTTACGTAAATAATATTTACGTAATATAATATATTATATTATCCTAATATTTTATCTTAATACATCACAAACATCATGCCCTAGAAAAAACGGTGGATACAGCTTTCGTACAAGTACGCAACCACGAGAGACATTTTATGTCTTATGTTTAATAAATTGAGAGCTTTCCAATGAGTGGTGAACGATTTTTGTGGGGTGGAAAATGAGGAAGTTAGTTTTCCCTAGGAACGATTGGTTGTACGTGAAAATCATCAGAAATTTCCGCGTAACGCTCCCCTCGTAACGCTCCCCTCATAACGCTCCCCGCGTGACGATTTTGACATTTTATGTCTTTACTATGGTTTCATTTATGTGCCATAGTAAAGACATAAATGTCAAAAACTTTTTGTTCGTTCCGTTTGTAAGGATAGTTCATAATTTTTTCGGACTGATGAAATCCCCTTGACTAGTACCTAGTCAGTTTCATGCCCTGTTTTCTCAGCTTCTATTCAACCTATCACCCCGCTTTTTTTTGCTTCCGAGTCTACCAAGGTAGCGGAAGCTTTGTTTTCACTTTTCAAGGACGAAAAAAAAAAGTTCTCCAAAATCAAAATTTTCACTCGCGTTTTGCGTTTTAGACCTTTCTGAACAATTTTGGTTCCGTGTCTGTGTGTCCGTGTGTCTGTGTGTCTGTCATGAATTCCTAGTAACGCGTATAACTATACGAAGTTATTGTCCGATTTCGATGAAATTTTCAGGGATTGTGCGGGTTGGTGTGTAGACGGTCCCCTATGAAAATCATCATTCTCGGACTGATAGAAGCGACTGCGCATGCGCAAAAGTGAATTTCCTTGTAACGGCCGTAAGTTCCACATTTTCCATCCGATTTCAATGAAATTTTCAGGGATGTTACAAATTAGAGTTTAGATGGTCTCCTATGAAAATCACCCCCAGATTGATAGTAGCCGATGCGCATGCGCGAACGTGAATTGCTTGTAACAGACATAACTTCCACAATTTCTACCCGATTTCGATGATATTTTCAGGGATTACGCGGATTAGGTTGTAGATAGTCCCCTATGAAAATCAAGGTCTTAAAATTTACAGTAGCCTCTGCGCATGCGCAAACGTAAAATCCTTGTAACAGCCGTAACAGTGGCGTGTGAGGTGAGGATCTCAAACCCCATTCAAACATCCCTTAATAGGTCAGTCAACAATGCTCTGGATTCCCACTCAGGAGTCCCAGGTTCGATTCCTAGTCAAGCTAAAAATTTTGATCCAATCACTACCGCACTTACATTTTTCGTCCGAATTTGATGAAATTTTCTAGGATTGTCCAGATTAGCGTTTAGATGGTCCCCTATGAGGGTAGTGAAAGGTACTTAGAGATTGGTGTTTTCAGATTAACTACTATGCATCGGATCATCTATATAATTGGGTTATGGATACGAGGAAGCTGTGTGCCACACCCACTTGGCAGACTTTTTTTTTTTTTTTGTTTTTTTAAGTACATTATTCTGAAGAGATGGAGCCAAGGGAATTTCCGAATGATGACTAGGAAAAATTTCAGGGAGTTCGAAAAAAAACTTCAAGTTTATGCTTAGAATCTTCAAAAAGCAATAAAACTTATCTGATGTAAGAAAAAATAAGCAAAATCCATTTTTAGATAAAACATCCATTCATTTTTAAATTTACAAAAGTTGGCTTTTGGCGTCAAGGAAACTTTTCGCGTGTGGGAGTAGATACGTGTGAAACGAAACGGCAAGTACAAAAATACTCTATTCTATGGGGAAAATTTCCTCAGAATCTCAGATTTCCAGCGGTCTATTTTTTAAAATATTTACTCTTGAGCTAAGGGAGAAAATTACGTTTGAATCCTTAAAAAAATTGAATTTTTTCAACGAAATCTTCCTGGGATGAGGCTCCGAGGTTATACGAAGAGGTGGGGGAGGGGCGCCATCTACTGCGCCACCCATCTACCCTCCCTTCGTCCATTTTTAGAATGGAACATGCTTTAGCCTTGACTACCCGAAAACGTCATGCTGGTGTACTGTGTGTGGGGGGGGGTTCTCTACCCGTCCACCCCGTTCCTACTCCGCCGAAAAGCGCGGTTAAAGCATGTTCCATGCTTCTTGCATTTTAGCCGAAGGCTCTAAACATCCTGGCGAGTTTTCGTTTAGCATTCAATCCTGAGTTTCTCCTCTCAATCGAATTTCAAAAATAAAATCTACTACACCGTCGGAACGCTGAGATGTTGGCGCACTTTTTAAGGTTCTTGCATCTTGAAAAATTATTTGTCCTCATGGTTCTACTCCCGTTTGATAAAAATGAAGATTTCCCAAATTTGGCAAAATTTGCTTTTCAAGTAGCCTTTTTCTGACTTGAACCTACATTTTAAAGGAAGATCAGCCATGTAATTTACCGCTCTTTCCATCGGTATCCTCAGATTTCATTTTGCACACCAAAAATGGTTATGGTCGTTTTAGAATTTTTCACTTAAAAGTGATGAAAGTGGCATTTCAAGCAGAATAAAAATTTTATCGGGCAACTTTGATCAGAAATTGGTCGTAGATTCGATCCCTGAAGTTCGACATAGCTGTTGTGTGTACAGATAATCCCTTGTCGTATACCTATCTGCTTGAAATGTTAATTTTCACCTCTGCTTCACATCTAAGTTTCGATATTTTATTCGATAATTACACAGGTCTGCAACCAAAAAAACTGCAAGCGATTTTTTTACTGGCTCTCGTAGGTTTTTACATGCTGAAACCGAAAAAAATACTCAAAAAATTCCATCACGTCTAGTTTTTTTGCAAAACTGGTTTTTTGAATTCCTCGTATGGTGTTATTCAGCCTTGAACTTCAATTCTGTAGTTGCTGCCAAGTTGTCAATTTTATGAATTGCATGAGTATTTTCACATTCATATTTAGTCATGTCACTCCCAGGAATGATATGTTCTGAAATAGAGGAGGTAGGGAAGAAGGGGGTGGGATATTTTTGAAGAAGGAGAAGCGTAAGGATGCCCAGAATCATGTCATAACACGTTGTTCATTTGATTTTCTCAAAAGTCAGGATGCCTTGCGGAACATAGTGCACAGGTTGTAACATCAAATCATTGCCAAGAAATGGGGAATGTTTCATGTGTGTTCAAAGTTTCCAAAACTGTCTGAAGCTAAATTGAAAGAGGGAGTTTTTTGCAGGACCTGACATACGAAAACTTTTGTCCGATCCCTTGTTTTCAGTATCAATGAGCGATAAAGAAAAAGAAGCTTGGGACTCTTTCAAGGATGTAGTGCAAAAGTTTTTAGGCAATACGAAAGACCCTAACTACAAATCCATTGTGAATCGCATGTTGGCTGCCTACAAAGCTCAGGGATGCAACATGAGCTCATGTTCAAAATGAGTTCATTTCCTATACCCATGTAGAATACTTTCCAGAAAACTTGGGAGCGTTCAGTGAGGAGCAAGGTGAAAGATTTCACCAAGACGTTCGAGATATGGAAAAACGCTACCAAGGACGATGGGACGTCAATATGCTAGCTGACTACTGTTGGATGCTCAAGAGAGATACAGACAATGCTGGAGCACGAAAACGTACGCGACGAAGTATGAAAGAAAAGAAGAAAAGGTTCCACAAGCAAAATGAATAAATTCTTTGAGTATTTTGTATTGAATAGGAAACGAATACTCAATTATTTTAAGATTGTAGAAAATACAAATTATGATGTTTTTTCTCAATTTTCGTTTTTATTTCCCCTTTTCCCCTATTTTGCAAGAAAACTGTGCGTGATGGATAAAAATTACGGTCATTTTTGAATTCAGTACACCAAAAAACATAAACTATAGCTAAAAGATTCCATGCAGCTGATCAAAAAAATTTGTTTGCAGACCTGTGTTATTATTACTTTGGGATTGACTCTTATGATATGGTATTCGCCAAACCTCTCTCACTTCAATTATATAAATCTGCCGAATAAATTCCAATTTTATCTAATAAATACCAGCACTTTTCCTCGTAGAGTTATTCATAAGTTATTTATTAATTATTATTGTTATTTTATGCTCAACATAGGACCGCATGACAACATGTTATAAACCTCGATAGGTCGCCAAGTGAAACTTCCTTTGGCATCCTTTTGATACTAACATTAGGCAATCACTACTGCGATCTTGCCAAAACTATTTCGAGAGAAGAGTCGTTGGTTGATAAAAGGCAGGAATTTTTTCTCAGGAAGTTCGATGTACAGTAAATAAGTGGTTTCAATACGGTATTATTCTCGTAAAATGGTCTGTTGGGAACCTACGTGCTATGAAGTTACTCATATCATTTGGAATGTAATCAGCATAATTTAATTACTTAAACTCTAAATTAATTATCGTTTTGGCTGATAATTTTCAATAATGAACCTTAGGAATCGATCAAGAAAAAATTCAACCCCCCTCAAAATTTGTTGATTTATATTTCAAGATACGTAGAATACAAAACGCTGCAAATTATTACGCACAGGTTTATTATTTTTCTATGTAGATACTCGGCTTTGCCACTGTCACTACCTATCTATCATGTACCTACCTACAGCGATCGCATTTTGGTCGGATAAAATTTGAACGGAGATTTGGTCTCTTTTGCGATTCACATCCGTGTTTCTGATTTATCGTAATTCCAATCCTTAAGTTTTCGTAGGAAGCGAACGGTTTGTCCTACAGAGCTCCGGGAGGTCTAAAAATTCAATACTATCTTATATTGATAAGAAAAAAAAGCTTTACATCGAATTTTTTTGAGCTAGGGCGTTTTAAAAATTTGAACCTCATATTTTTCAACCCTTAGAAGTGACTGACATCAGCCAAAAGCTTCGCGGCACAACTAGACCCCAAATGGAGCCCACGAAACATCAGAAACACGATTGTGAATCGCAGGGGAGGCCTAATCCTCGTTCAAATTTTATCTGACCAAAATGCGATCGCTTTTCGTTTCTTCGACTTGTACTCATTTTTGTTCCCTTAACAAACAGTAATCAAATTTTCTCATGGAGGCACCCACAACTTCCTGTTTCTTCGAATTGAGGAAGCGTTTAATTCTTCCAAATAAACTTGATTGTGAAGCGAAAATATGATTGGTTTGCAGACGAGTGATCTATACAGAAAAAATAAACCGTTGTGTAATATTTTGTAGAGTTTTAATTACATTTTGAAAACATAATTACGGTTTCGTTAACCGCATGCGTCAAGCCAAGGTGACTTTTCAATAAAATTCCATGAATGCAGACATTTTGTCATTTTATGACTTCTACCCAATGAGTTTGTTTGGTGAGAGTTACGTAGAACATCTCTGAACCCGGATCTTGGCACTGAAAGACGAACATAAATAAATTAACCACGATGACAAGGGAGGATTGAAGTTACGAACGAGAGACATCCTGCGGAAAACGAGGCGCGTACGTGGTGGGCCATACGAGCGACGTGTGAGCAGTTGGGCGAATGACATTAGGAAAGCGGCTCACGGCCTATGGGACTTCCTTTGGGGCTTCATCGCCTGGTTGTAGGAGCTCAGGAGATGGAAGGAGGTCGTCACAAGAATTTAGCGAAGAGGGATAGAAAGAAACCACGACGCGACAAGGCACACAATGAAAATAATCATAAGAACGATCAGACCCAAACAACCATAATTTCATAGATAAAAATATTTTAAAGATCTAGAACTACCGTATTCCTCATTCATGTAGGTTCACATTCATCGCATAGTAATAAACAGCTACCTAACGATACCTTCTATCACTCTTCACAACCTGAATTAATCTTACAATTTATATCGACAGAAACAATGTAAAACCTCGTAAGTTGAAAAACACTGCAAATTATTACACAATGGTTTATTGTTATTGTTTTATATAGATCACTCGTCTGTAAAGCCACCAACAATCCAACATGAAGAAGAAACGTTTTACGTTACAGACCACCTTGAAAAATTAGCACCAGATTTTCGAGGTTGCAAGTTTTGGATATCAACACAAACAAATCGTAGATCGCGTTTGCGATGTTCAATGTAACGACCTAGGGATGGCATATCGAATGAAAGTGTATAACCATTATTCTTATCAGTACCTACAACGTGATATGAAATGCTTGCATACGAGTCTGCAACACTGGGACATTTTCATGTCAACCACTACACAACAAGGTGGTGAAGTAAGGTTGTTAGTTCAACCCAAGCATCAAAATAAGAAAACAGTTGAATGTTCTCTACGCAACACAGTGAGTCTATTTTGTTTATTGGTCGCTTGAGCAAGTTTTTTCGTGACGATTTTTCAGTTTATGAGCCAAAGCAAAGACATGAAAATGTCAAAAACATCGATCGCATTTCGGTCAGCTAAAATTTGAACGGAGATTAGGCCTCTTTTGCGATTCACACTCGTGTTTCTGATTTATCGTATTTCCAACACTTAAATTCTCGTAGGGAGCGAACGGTTTGTCCTACAGAGCTCCTCGTGGTCTCAAAAATTCTAAAAATTCTATAGAATCTTAAATTGAAGGAAAAACAATACCTTCATATCAAAATTTTTTGAGTTGAGGCGTTTCAAAATTCATTTTTTCACCCTTAGAAGTGACTTGCATCAACCAAAATCTTCGGGGCACAACTAGACCCCAAATGGAGCCTACATACCAAATTTCATCAAAATCGGCCAATGCTAAGCGGGGAAAGTGCCGCGTACGGCGGACGGACGCCCAAATTTTGGTTTATTATTTTCAATAATGAACCTTTGGAATCGACCAAGAAAAAATTTTTTTCAACACCCCTCAAAATTTGATGGTTTACGTTTCACGGTACGTAGAATCCAAAAGTCGAATAAAAATTTGGCCGGCCGTCCGCCGTACGCGTCACTTTCCCCACTTAGAATTGACCGATTTTGATAAAATTTGGTATGTAGGCTCCATTTGGGGTCTAGTTGTGCCCCGAAGATTTTGGTTGATGTAAGTCACTTCTAAGGGTCGAAAAATGAATTTTGAAAACGCACTAACTCAAAAAAAGTTTGATATAAATGTATTGTTTTTCCATCAATTTAAGATAGTAGGTATAGAATTTTTAGAATTTTTGAGACCACGCGGAGCTCTGTAGGACAAACCGTTCGCTCCCTACGAGAATTTAAGGGTTGGACGTACGATAAATCAGAAACACGAGTGTGAATCGCAAAAGAGGCCTAATCTCCGTTCAAATTTTAGCTGACCGAAATGCGATCGATGTTTTTGACATTTTCATGTCTTTGCTTTGGCACATGAACTGAAAAATCGTCACGAAAACTAAGCAAATCTTGCTCACGCGACCAATAAATAAAATAGACTCACTGTGTTGCGTAGAGAACAATCAACAACCTTACATTTTGCTTTGGCACATGAACTGAAAAATCGTCACGAAAACTTTGATGCTTGGGTACATGAACTAACAACCTTACTTCACTACCTTGTTGTGTGGTGGTTGACACGAAAATGTCCCAGTGTGTTGCAGACTCGTATGCAAGCATTCAAAATTGATTTCAGTCTTATATATCGTTCTCTGATTATTCATTCAACCATGATACTTTTGATTTCTTTCTACATAATACTATGTATTTGGCCGTTGTATTGTCTTATTGTTGGCTGCTTACTTCTAAATAAATTCATATTTATGTGATAATTTGCTTGAAGGTTACAAAAAATCCTCTAGTTTTGGAGATTTTTCTTAATTTTGCGAGGACGGTTGGTTTACGATGATACTCTTCCATGAAATACACCAAACATCAACCAAACACCAACCACAAACACAATTGAACGTGCGCAGCCCAGCCAGCCAGCCAGGACCCCCCCCCCCCCCTGGTTGTCCAACACCCAACTGAGCGCACGCGTTCAACTGAGAAGCACATATTGAGCCAGTTTTTTCTTGGTTGATTCCAAAGGTTCATTATTGAAAATTATAAACCAAAACGAAATATTTCAGAAGACTTCTATTTTTTTAAGTCATTTAGAAAATTTTTACGTCTCCTGAAAATTCAGTTCACAGCTTGGCTCTTGGGGGCCCTTAGTTCGGGGTGAAATCGTGAGAAAACGTCTACAAATTAGAGTTTAGCTAAATCCACCAATGTATATGTAGACTGATGGATTGTGGGACTGTGTATGGTTTGCTCAAGTATAATAAACCACTTGGGATGTTACATACAGCAATGATTTGATGCAATCATGACTCTTGAATACCTCGTGAATCACCAATAAAACTAACTAAAGACTGATTTTTGTTTTTGTTCCAGATTCGTTTGTCAATAGCCAGGAATGGACGGTCTCGCGCGGCGTGCCAGACCTCCGACTGGGGATCGTCGGGTCGTTGTCTTCGGGGAAGTCGGCTCTCGTCCATCGCTACCTGACTGGCTCATACATGCAGGAAGAGTCGCCGGAAGGTGGCAGATTCAAGAAGGAGGTTCTCATGGATGGCCACAGTCATCTCTTGCTCATCCGGGATGAGGGAGGACCGCCGGAACTTCAGGTGAGTCAGACTCGAATGTCTATCAAAAACCAAAATTTTTGAGGGGAGTTAGGATTTCAGTATGTTGTAATGGTGAGACCATATCTTTGAATAGGTATATGGCTATCAAATTAATTCTTCAGAATTGATTCAGGTTGTGTCATAATGATGCTGCCGGCTGTTCATAGAGAACTGGCGGAAGTTCCGGTGACTTTTTCTTGGGCGTTCTGGATGACTTTCTCCATTAATATTCCGTTCATTACCATAATTAGCCCTATTTAGGTGATGGTTCAAGTCTTGAGGGTAAAAAAAATCGATCAGGAATAACGTTGGATATCTATTTTATTTGTTATGCTTCTCTGCTATGTATAACGATGAGTATCTATTTTATTTGTATGTCTTCACCAGGGTGTTGAGTAGCTACTGCTTGTGAAGGTGGGTACTGAACATACCAGTTCAGCCAAAGATGCCCTGAAATCCTGGAAAACCCGAGCAATATTCTCTCCCTCCTAACATGTTTCTAAACTTCGGATGTTTATCGAGCATACACTGTATACGCATAATGCAGCATATACGATAGAAAGATTATGTAATAGAAGTACGGAGTTGTATTTATAAACCTTACTCTTGCATAAGGATCCAATTGGGTCTTTCGTCTCTTTACAGTGTTTCTCTCTTGAGTAACATCGAAGCTTATAAATAGGGCTCGGCATTTTGCATATTTGCATATTTTTTTTGCGATATGCCCAGGCTGTAAGGAGCCCAAATATGCCATATTCAAGCCATTTTGTCGCTCCAAATTTAAATGTATCGTGCATATATTTGCATATATTCGCAGTTTTTGGTATAAGTGCATATAATGGGCATTTCTTGACAAAAGCCATATTTTCCAGTTTTGTCAGCTATTTCCTCTAATGAGGAGGCGTTATCATGGCCCGGAAAAACAGGTGAAACCGTTCGAGAAAAATTAGAGTGTGTACTCAAACGAAATCCTGGCTGGAAAACTGTCGTTGTGTTGTCGAAAGTGTTGGAAGGCGACTCACCCAACACCAGCAATTGGTCATACACTCCTCAAGAAGTGGCGTCTTTCAAATATCTACCAATTGTCTCAGCAGATGTGAAGCGGTCATTCTCCCGTTTGAAACTATTATTGCACGATTTGAGAAAATCTTTTACAACTGAAAATTTGGAAAAGCACTTGGTAGTACAAGCTAGCATATTTTAACAATTAAATGTTTTGTCTGAAAACTGCTTGTCTTTTGTGTAAAAATTGTATAAAATGATTTTGTATAAAAATGTACATACAAAAAAATTGAATAAATACAAGTAACTATGTACTGAAAAGACTTTGTTTCCCACTTATTCAATTGTTCAACTATCTTGCGCATATTTTGAAGGCATATTTTCGGATTTTTTCGCGCATACCTATGTACAAATGCATATACTGGGCATATACGTGCATATGAAGTTGCTGTTTGATCTCAAATTTTATTTTAAGTTTATTTCTCAAGTTAGGCTTGTTGTTTCTTGTTGTTAGGCAAGCTTGGCTTGTTTGGCCAAATATTAGGGATTTGGCGAGTTATTTGATCTCCAATTTTCTTCTATGTTTATTTTTCAAGCTTAAAATTTTACGTTCATCCTATTTTATCCAATATTCCTCAAGTTTATTTTTCAAATATGTTTAAGAAGTCAATGTTACCTTTTAGAAACGAAGTCTGATAGAAATTATCGTTACCTACCTCTATACTTAAGTACCTAAGTACAAAAAACATTGCTCTAGTGACCTTAACATGTGATATTAGTAAAAAAATTCACTAATTGAGTCAAAAAGACTGAAAAATGTGTTATTTTGTGATATAAAGTATGCAATTTTGAATAAAACTTATTCTTGTACCTTCACAAAACTTTTTTAAAACCTCAATTTATGATCCCATTGCACATACGAAGGTCAAAACTGGATTTTCTGGGCAAAAACATAGAGTGATCCGGTGTACCCCGCATTGAGGGTAAATCGGATCATGGCACTTAAAAAAATATATAAAATCAACCATTTATGATAAATGGAATTTTCAAACGGGATTCTAAACTACTGACTACGACTCGAAATATGCCGCAGGGAATGGGTCAAAATCTCAATTAGATAAATTTTGGCAGCTGCGCAAAGTTGAAAATTGATCCGATTCACCCCATTTTACGGTATGTACAAATGCATATACTGGGCATATACGTGCATATTTTGAGGTTTTATTTCGCATATATTGCCGAGCTCTACTTATAAGTAACGATTTTTCTACTACAATATTATTAAATATAATAAGCAAGTAAGGGACCGGAAAATTCAAAATTTAGTGGTGATGATTGAAGAAAAACACTCCTTTTTATTGGATAGAAAAAAGAACAGTCGAAATTCGGCCATTGTGAACTGACATCATTAAGAAGAGATACGAAAGACTTATCTGGGAGGCTTACACATAAGAATAAAACCCAAATACGTTATTTTGAATGACAAAAATACTGGTTTTTTTTCGAATCCATACAGAAGACAACCATGATTGGGGGGCCGAACCTCGAAATAGGACAAAACGGTTTTAACTAGGGGCGGAGGGTGACACCTGTCAAGTGATTGACGTGTGCCCTTACAAGAAAAGGCAAAGTTTACGTCTGGGTTTCAGAATGTGAGCGAAAGGGCCGCGAAAGGGCGAATTGAAGGGGAGGAGGGATTCTTGAAAAGGGATCTAGAATATGAAAGAAAAGGGGGAAGGCGAAAAAGGACGAACAGGCGTGCTCATTAACTAAAGAGCGGGCTGGGGCATTGTTCCTGAGACGTCGTTAGGAAGTCGGACGTGGAGGGGGATTGCGGGTAGAATGATTAGGCGGATCCAGTAGCCAGGAAAACACACTACTCAAAATTCGAAACGCACCCTTGAAAAAAACACCTTCAACGTTGAAAGCCGGTCCCAATTACGAGTACAAACAGTTTTGGACCTATGTCGGCTTTGTAATACGAAGGTAGCTTTTCATGTGAAACGTACGCACCTTTCCAGTGGTGTTCCATTCTCATGAATATTCCAGTAAGGCTCAGTAGGAGCAATGCAACAAGTTCACGAAGGTAATCGTTGATTTCAACTTATTAGCACATCGGGACATAGGTTGTCCACCAATACTTTGAGTAGATGCTAACTAGAATTCCACAGCAGACAAAAGGACGGAAGACAGGCACGAAACTAAAACTGTTTTGAATGCTTTAATATTATTATGTTTTGGTTTATTATTTTCAATAATAAGCCTTTGGAATCGAGCAAGAAAAAAAAAAAAATTTTAACCCCCCCTCAAAATTTGATGTTTTACGTTTCAAGGTACGTAGAATCCGAAAATCGAATAAAAAAATTTCCGTCCGTCCGCCGTACGCCGTCCGCCGTACGCCGTACGCGGCACTTTTCTTAGTAACACTGGACCGATTTGGTTCAAATTTGGTATATGGGCTCCATTTGGGGTCTAGTTGTGCCGCGAAGCTTTTGGTTGATGTAGGTCACTTCTAAGGGGTGAAAATTAAGGGTTGAAATTTCAAGAGTGCCCTAGCTCGAAAACTCTCGAAATAAAGGTATCGTTTTTTCACCAATTTTAAATAGTACAGAATTTTTAAAAATTTTTGAGACCACCCGCAGCTCTGTAGGACAAACCGTTCGGTCCCTACGAGTATTTGAAGGTTTTCCTTCGATAAAACAGAATCATGAGTGTGAATCGCAAAAGAGGTCTAATCGCCGTTCAAATTTTATCTGACTAAAATGCGATCGCTGTTCATTTCTTCGAGTTGTATTCAGTTTTGCCTTCTGCGTAACCAGTAATCAAATTTCCATATCAAGCTTTCTATTTTTCGAATCGAGTGTGAAGCGTTTAGTTCTTTCTAATAAACTTGATTGTGAAGGTGTGAAGCCATTATAGTGTGGTATGTAGTACCTACCAATAGTTGGTAGGTAAAAAAAAATTGGTAGGTAAAACAATGTTTGTAGGTAAAAAACGCTGCAAATCATTGCTCACTGATCAGCTGAGTGAGCTCCGAAGCCATTTTCAATGCTATTGAATGGAAGTGCTCTTCCAGGCGTCTCCAGCATTCGAGGAGATCTTCTTCACTCCTCACATCACTGATCAGCTGAGTGAGCTCCGAAGCCATTTTCAATCCTATTGAATGGAGGTGCTCTTCCAGGCGTCTCCAGCATTCGAGGAGATCTTCTTCACTCCTCACATCACTGATCAGCTGAGTGAGCTCGAAAGCCATTTTCAATCCTATTGAATGGAAGTGCTCTTCCAGGCGTCTCCAGCATTCGAGGAGATCTTCTTCACTCTTCTGATCACTGATCAGCTGAGTGAGCTCCGAAGCCATTTTCAATCCTATTGAACGCAGGAGCTGAAATTTGAGAGGGAAGGTCAAGCGAGAATACAGATGGTGGTAGATGCTATTGATGGAGAACCAGTGATCTATACAAAGGATGATCTATACATAAAATAATAAACCTTTGAGCAATGATTTGCAGCGTTTTTGATGACTCAAATTCATCATAGACCACTGAAAGTTTGTACTCTACCTAGCGAGGACCTCTTGAGGTGATATTCAACATTTCCAAGTCAAATTCAACCTTTTCCAAGTCAAATCCAATCTTTTCCAACTCAAATTCAACCTTTTCCAACTCAAATTCAACCTTTTCCAACTCAAATTCAACCGTTTCCAACTCAAAGTCAACCTTTTCCAACTCAAATTCAACCTTTTCACCATTATTATTGAAATAACGAAAAATACGCACAAGCCCTAAGTGTAGTAACAAATGCTCGTCTGTGATTGGGGACTGGGCTGAAAACAATACTCCAAGCACAGTAGGTAATGGGAAGGTGGGTCATTTAGGGCTTGTGCGTATTTTTCGTCATTTCCTTAATAATGGTGAAAAGGTTGAATTTGAGTTGGAAATGCTACAATGCTGCCAGAGCACCTCTTCTGTTCATCAAGTAGCGCTGAAATTAGGTACGCACTCTGGGACCTCTAGGACTGATCAGAAGGAAATCTTTATAGCATTGGAATTCATTACTTGGGAGACAGCTAGATAAGTTGGGTAATAGTGAACTACTGGTACAATGGAATCCAATGCAGCAGTATGGAAATTTAACGCTCTTTCCAACGGTCTAGTCAGATTAGAATTTTAATGGAGAATGAGAAAGTTCTGGCCGTTTTAGTGCCGCATGGTCGAAAATACGGTGAAAAAAATTTAAAGTTAAAAAAGTGGGAAAAGTTTGAAATTATTTGTGCTAGAATCGATTCCTGAATTATTGTATATTGGTTCTGGGACACATTACGTGTACCATAAGGTTCCATGACTGTTGGACTTGATTTATTTCAGCACACAAAAATGTTGAAGAAAAGAACTTCATAGCATGTGCGTGGACTTCTTATTCCTGGGAGAAGTAACACATTTATACAATTTATTTGAACCATGTGATAATGGCTCCAGATGTTTTTTCCGATGCAGAATGTGGTGGTCTCAAATTCGTTGCCTACAGTCCTTCTTTCGGGGAATTTTCCTCACAATTTTTGAATTCTTTTTCGCTGATATGGAAGAAAACCATAGTGTGCTGCTCGAAAACGCATCCAAAAAAATTTAGAGAATTAAATTCTTAAATCCTTAAATTTTAAGAAAAATGGAAATTTTAAATGTACTGGGAGTCTATGATGTGATGAGTTTTCCCTTACGACAGTAGCGCTACCTCTGAAAGCGCACATGAAACCATTAGCTTACATGATCGAACACAAGAGTGCGCTGCGAACTGGCAGAAAAACCCCTGACTCGAAAGTGTCCATTAGAAGCAATTTAAATTCAAATTGCTCACTCTTTTTTACTTTTATTAGTTTATCAAGCATTATTAGTCTTCACCTTCTCTTATTTAGTTTCTATATTAGTTAGTTTTGATATTTGAATGACATTATTTGAGTGGATCTTTCACGTGTTCATGAGGGCGCCTACAACTCAACCTGTTGACATTCCCTGACACTATTTGCCGAAACTCCTTTTACGCTTCGCCAGTGCACATTTTGGTGGGAGGAACCTCGGGAGTGATGTAATCAGTTCCCCTCGATCTTCGCCGTGTTTAGGACGTCCCACAGTAAGACTTGGGCGTCCTTATGCGATCGATCTGGGGTAAAGTTGGACAACACTCAACAGAAAAAAAAATAACCACACAGTAATCCGTTTTAGACCATTCTGAATCCAAATCCGCGAAAAAAAAACATTGGTGTATGTCTGTGTGTGTGTGTGTGTATGTGTGTGTGTGTGTGTGTGTGTGTGTGTAACAAAATCTTGTGTACTCTGCACAGGCCTTAGTTCTCAACCGATTTTCCTGGTTCTTTTTTTGTTCGTCGCGGAAAACTATCTAGTTGTGCACTACGTCGCCGGAATTTCGAATTTTGCCTTTTAAGGGGAGGAAAGGGGGGGTTAATGCTCGAAAAACATGCGTTTTTGGGCATGATCTTGTGTACTCTGCCCAGGCCTTAGTTATCAAACGATTTTCGTGGTTCTTTTTTCGTTTGACGCGGAATACTATCTAGTTGTGCACTACGGCGCCGGAATTTTGGATTTTGCTTTTTAAGAGGGGGAAAGGGGGGGTTAATGCTTAAAAAACGTGCGTTTGCGGGCATGATCTTGTAAACTCTGCCCAGGCCTCAATTTCCAACCGATTTGCGTGTTTCTTTTTTGTTTGACTCAAATAACTTCCGAGTTGTACATGATTTTACCAGAGTACCAAAATTCGCAAGGGGAGGGGGTGAGTGGGGGGATAATATCACAAAATATCCAATTTTTCAATATTTTGGTTCGTTTACTGCTTACTAACTGTCCCCAAGCTTTGAAATTGAGGAAAAATTCTCATTATACCTCCGGATTTTCATGAATTATTCTCTGTACCACCATGGAACTAATATTGGTGCCACCATGGTGCCATAATGCCATAAACCGCTTATTTCGTGTTTTTTTTTTTTTTTTTGTGTTTCACCTTGAATACGGATGTGAATTTGACGGACTGCCTACCAAAACTAACAGATGAAAGTTCAATGTTACGACGTATTTCCGCTTTGGTGCCAGACCGGCACCATTGGAGGAGGAGGAGGGGGGGGGGGGTGAACTAGAATTCGCATGTTGGGTATCGTAGAGCATGGATTTTAAAATGCTCTTCAGTTTCGAGGCTCCCATGCGGCTAGAAATGTTAAGGTGGATAATGGTGGGGGGGGGGTCAGTATTTCTTGCCTAAAGTACTAATAAATAAATTACATCGAGTGAAACAGTTTTATCACTCAACAACTGGTTAAACTGATCTAATGCTTATCCAATGGGACGTCCCCTGGAATGCATGCATTACTAAACAATATGTTTTTCACTTGTTTAGGCATTTCCTTCGACGTTAATTTTTTTCCTCGGGTATTCCTGGTGTTAAACGTTATTCTAGTGCTCTATTATAAGATTTGACTTGAAATTCCAGAATCTAAAATTGAGGCAAATTCCCCATCAATTCAAAGTACAAGTCTATCCCCAACTAGTCTATGCGTCGGTGGTCTAGTGGACAGTGTACCCGACTGCGGTGATAGGATAAGAACCGTCTTGCGGGGACGCGCGTTCGAGTCTGGTCGCCAGCAGAAAGTTTTCTGTCTATTAGACGATCGGCAATCTCTCGTTCCAACCCAGGGCGGTGATGTTTGGGAAGCCATGAGCGAAATCATCAGAACAAATTCTGATCTCCCCTTAGGGAGACAGCTGATGACGTCCGCGACGCCAAGAATGGCATTCGGACGAAAATTCAACCTGAAATGGTTGTTTACTTTACTTACTTACTTTACTACTATCCCCAACTAGTGAAAAAATCCAGGAATCATCAACATAATCGCAACATAACTTCTCACTCGTGTTGCCGTTTGTATTTTGGAACATAAGATCGTGAAATTCATGATTCATGAGGGGAATTCAGCACTGGTACTGCTCTTTGACACTTCATTTTTGATCTCAGTGAATTCTGTTATGTCGATGTATGAAGATGTTATCGATACTTTAAAGCACAGAGGCGCTATGTCCTTCCATCTTCCACATTTTTTTTTAATTTAGAAAAACTCATATTCAACAAAACTATTATTGGCCTTTTTGACGATTATAGATTATAGAAAATTTCTTGAAGAAATTAAAGAGTATAGTGTAATTAGTTATTATTTTAGGAATTGTGCACTGGTGAAAACTTCTTTCGCGTTTTTCTCATAACTCCGTTTTGGACAAAGCTCCTTGGCGCTTCGAAGTGCCAAGGAGCATTAAAATTTAAAAAATATTTTTTAGTATTTCAATAGGTACCTTTCCTCTCCACCTGTTTAGTTGAGTAAAGTAAAAATTCATGTTTTCCGGGCATTAGTATAAAATACCAGCATAATCGGCACCGATTTGACGTAATAAGTACTCGAACAATGACCAGCAACCATCAAAACATCCTGCCCGACGTTCAACAGTAATAACTCAGGAAGTTCGGAATTATTCAAAAAAAATCAATCGACGGAATCTCGGTGTCCGAAACTGCTCTCGCGAACGTGTTGACGGAAACTTGAAACGGAAAAGAACTTCGAGGTCATGGTCGACCCCGCACCGCTCGATTCCGAACCAATTTGACACGTGCCGTCTCTCCTTTCAACGGATCTCATCTCGTTTTCGATGCTCAGTTAAATGATTTTCCTCAGACATCTTCATATTGTGTAACCTAACAAAGTACCTACAACTTTACGATGAAACATTACGAAAAATTAGGAAGTAGAGCGCGTAGTAAAATGTTGTCGAGGTTGGGGGTGGGTTTGTTTGGCTGGTCACCATACCGCCTCCAGCGCACGCGCCGCCCCCGGGCGCCGGCCCTCCGTCTTTAGCGTACCCACTACCAGTGTTCGTTTTGCCGCCAAGGTTGCTCGTTCCGTCCTTCTCACAGCCGTTTTGTAAAATTTTTAAATTTTTTATAAGGTTAAACCCATTTGTTTTTAATTATTTATTAATTATTGACACCCCACCGGTATACCGTTTTCACGTACCTACCAGCGCCATCAAAACAGGTACCTTTTATACTTTCAAATTTCTTAATGAATTTTTTCTTAAAACTTTGTTGTTGAACACATTTTTTTGAAGTTTACCTAACCCTTAAGGTGTATAAAAGTCCGTATTTGTACAGCCAAGGTTGCTCGTTCCGTCTTCCTCACAGCCGTTTTGTAATTTTCTTAAAATTTGTTTAATGGTTAAACCCATTTGTTTTTAATTACTTATCAATTATTGACACTCCACCACTATATCGTTTTTACGTACCTACCATCGCAAACGTAACAGGTACCTTTTATGCTTTCAAATTTCTTAATGAATTTTTTGTTAACACTTTGTTGTTGAGCACAATTTTAGATGTTCTTCCATGAAAATCCTGGGGAAATTTCCAAAATTTAGCTAACATTTACGATGTTTGTATGGAAGTATAAACTTCTTTGTTCAGTGCGAGTTAATGAGCCAACTGAAGACATATTCTAACCTATTTTAAGCAGGTTTTGAACTAAGACACTTTTCCTCTTCTCATAATGTTTCTATTATTATTGAAAATTTACTCTAATTTTGAATACATCAAGCATTAACCCTTAATTTCCCACTTTTTCACAAAATTTGTTTCATCGGATTTTTTACAATTAAATTTAGTTGTATTTTGACAACTGATCTCCGACGAGGAAATCCAACTAATAACCTACAAGGTGAGAAATGAGGATATTAGGAACCTCGAAGGCCTTATTACTATTAGTCGGAATATCAAGGTAGCCAACTGCTATCAGTTTAGGCTAAAAAATGGATAATCTGTTGCAGGTAAAAATCGGATGTCCAAAAAGATACCTCAGGATATTAAGAAGGGTTAATAGGTTTAAGATAGTAATTACCATTAAAACCCGTAAAAACGCTTTTTTGAAGCAAACCAGTAAAAAAAAGAAACTTTTAAAAGCCCAATTTTGAGATCCAAAAAAGTTTGACATCAAGATAAAATCGCTTTTACCACTCCTTATCCCAATATTGGTACCTAACATTGATTTTTAAACATTGTTTTATATTCATACCTTACGAATGTACCCAAGGTATTGATATAACTTGATACAATAGACCTCTTTAGGTCGCAGTGGAGGATGTCTGCTGTAAACCAATTCACCTCCTACCTTGAAATTAAAAAAAAAAAAACTAAAAAAAAGGTATTGATAGCTCGTGTCTTACCAGTTGGTGACTACATAACCTAATGAATAGGGAATGTAAGCACGCGCTAATCCTAATTACATACTATTACTTATGGAGTATTAAACTGAGTGATGACAGCTTCCATGAAATCTCGCTCTGTAATTGCTCCAGTTGAAACTGCCAGGGTGGGTTAATCTTCAGTGTTTCACTGAAATGGTTCTAGTATTTCACCATCGACACAGGAAGCAAGTTGAATAGTCATCTCAGGTTCAAAAAATAATTGCTAACATCTCTATAAATTAAAGCTATAATTTGAAACATATATACATGGTGTCCCCCCCCCCCGCCACCCCCCCCCCTGAGATAAAAAGTTTTTTTATCTCAAATATGACCACGGTGACAAATATGACAATCGTTCGCAACGCACACCAACTTTGGTATCTCAAATGGGAACCCCAAATATGCGCAACCCCTGGATTGAGCCAAAATTGAGATGAAAGTAGACCCCAAGTGTGATACATGTTTTCCAATAATTTTCGATGCTGAATCACGTAGTGGTATGTATTTTTGGATTTAACTGGAATTTTTCGAAATGGCGGCAGAAAAATAGGTGGTTTTAACAAGAAAGTCGCTCTTTTTCTATCCTTATGAGTTACGACGCAATTTTAATTAGTTCAGGCGGCTGACTCCACCCTTAAATGACTACTTAACTTATTAAAATTGCGACGTAACACAAGGATGAAAAAAGAGCGATTTTCTAATTAAAACCGCCTACTTTTCGGACGCCGTTTCGAAAAATTCCAGTAAGTATAGTCCGAAAATGGATACCACCACGTGATTTAGCGTCGAAAATTAATGAAAAAACATGTATCACACTTGGGGTCTACCTTCATCTCAATTTTGGCACAATCCAGGGGTGTTTGAGCGGTCTCTGGACGGGTTGTGCGCAACCAAATAAATTGAGGTGTCTAAAACTCGTGAAATTTTGCGTAGAATCCAAATCTGCAATACAAAATAGAGGTTCCCATTTGAGATAACAAAGTTGGTGTGTGTTGCGCACGTGCGCAATGCGCACCTTGGTCACATTTGAAATCTTCGGGAAAAATCATGAAGATTTTAAAAAACTGTTTTTTACCACTATCTGGACGATTTTAGCAGCGTTTTGTCTAAATCACACCTAAAGCATTAGTTCATGTATCCTCCGCTTGGGATAGTAAAGCATTTTTCCCTCGAATCACCTTTATCTCAAGCTTTACCAAAATAGGTAACTGAGCTTATCTCATAATTTGAGATATCATATTATGATTCAAAGGAAAAACGCTTTATTATCCCTTGCGGAGGATGCATGAACTCATTCTGTAGGTGTGGTTTAGATGCTCGTTTTTTTTTTTTTTTTTTTTTTTTTTTTTTCCAGGGGGGGGGGGAACTCGTGCGACACTCAGTATATTCATTTCGAATTGCAATCTGCAGACTACAACACTCAAACTCACAATATGGCCAATTTGAGTAACGGTATTTGTACAAACACACCATCATTAGCAACTATTGTTCCGTAGAGATCATTGACAAATGAACCCTGCACGTTTCGCGAAAACCTACAGGTTTATAGAACGGCCGCGTAAGGCCGATTGACGTATTCAGTGCTCAATCGGTCAGCCTGAACTTGATGTACAAATAAATGAGTCCTCGACTATTGTGGAAAATGCAAATCGCTCAAGTCCCTCACTATGGGACGGTTTACCTTGTGTCATTTCAAAGGGCTCTCCGATACCACATCCTTGTGTTGATTCGCGCCTGGTACTGACAGTTCGCAATGCACAACTATGCTGAAGGACACGCCTTGCATCTCTATTTTCAAATCCGCTCCACAATAAACTCGCGTCGCTATTTCTCATCATGACTACTCATCAAAATACTTGCTGGTACTAGAGGAATATACTTACTAATTATTCTAACATGTATAATTCGAGCTAGTACACCATTGCAAAAGAAAAACTATCAGTCGGAATCATCAATATTCAACAACCATCAAAACAATAAAAACAAACAAAGGTGATGATCACTTCTGCGGATTTGAGAATGAATAATTGAAAATTTTATTTTCAATATTTGGTTCATTATTAGCAGAGCCTTTAACTCTGAATTCCCCAAATTGTCTCTGTACCTAAGAGTTGTCTCTTTACCTACCTCGTAAAGTTGAATTTTGAAGTTTATTAATTCTGAATAAAACTTGAAAATTTGCCGTAAAAATTCCAATTAAAAAGCCATAAAATAAAATCATTATTATCTAAATTAAACATTTGTCGATTATTTTGCTTCCTTGTCTACCAAGGTAGCGGAAGCTTTGTTTTCACTTTTCACTTCCAAAATCGAAATTTGTACAAGCGTTTTACGTTTCGGACCTTCTAGAACAATTTTGGTTCCGTGTCTGTCTGTGTGTCTGTCATGAAATCCTTGTAACCGGCATAACTATACGAAGTTATTGCCCGATTTCGATGAAATTAACAAGGATTGTGCGGGTTGGCGTGTAGACGGTCCCCTATGAAAATCGTCATCCCCGGAATGATAGTAGCCGCTGCGCATGCGCAAAAGTGAATTCATTGTAACAGCCATAACTTCTACATTTTTCATCCGAATTTGATGAAATTTTCTAGGATTGTTCAGATTGGCATGTGGATGGTCCCCAATGAAAATCATCTCCCCCAGACTAATAGTAGTTGCCGCGCATGCGCACACGTGAATTCCTTGTAACGGCCATAACTTCTACATTTTCCATCCGGTTTCGACGAAATTTCTCAGTATTGTTCAGAATAGCGTGTAGATGGTCCCCTATGAGGGTGTAGAAGGTACTTAGAGATTGATGTTTTGAGATGAACTACTACCCATCGGATCATCTATACAATAGGGTTGTGGATACGAGGAAGCTATGTGCCACACTCACTAGGCAGACGTTTTTTCTCTCCCTTTCTCAAGAATACGCTGAAGAACGAAATCAATTTGGACAAATCAAAGATGACCTATTCTTGGCAAGACACTAAATTTTCAATATTGAATTTATTATTAACAGAGCCTTTAGTGCTGAAATTCATAAAATTGTCTCTGTACCTAAGAGTTGTCTCATTACCTAACTCGTAAAGTTAAATTTTTAAGTAAATATATAAATTCTTTTAAAAAATCGAAGAAAAATTAAAAATTTTCTTCAAAAATCCATCTACAGATTTTGATTAAATCTATTTAAAAATCCAAAATTTTTAAATCTATTTAAAAATCCAAAAAATAAAATCATTTTTATGTAAATTAAACATTTGCCGATGATTTTTTTCTCTACGTTTCTCAAGAATCCGCTGGAGAACGAAATCATTTTGGACAAAATCAAAAATGATCTTTCTTGTCAAGACACTACATTTTCAAGATTGAATTCATTATTAACAGAGCCTTAGTGCTAAAAATCCTCAAAATGTCTCTGCACGTAATAGTTGTCTCTTTTCCTAACTCGTAAAAGTTAAATTTTGAAGTATATAAAATCTAAAAAGAATCGGAATCTTAAAAAATCCAAAAAATGGACAAAAAATAATTTTTATCTCAATTAAAAATTTGTCGTAATGTTTTTCTCTCCCTCTTTTAAGTATCCACTGAAGAACGAAATCAATTTTGAGAAAATCAAAGGTGATCTATTCTTGTCAGGATACTTGAAAAGATAAATTGAGATCCTAATCAAGGAATAGTTGATTGTTCAATTATTACTATTAATCGGTTTGTAATGTAGGAATATTTATGTTATTTAAATTTTGGTTGCATTTTTCAAATTCTGATTCAGTTACTTTCAAAACCTCTTTATGGAGTTTCAGAAAATTCGCGTGACTGTATTATCAAAAAATCCCATTTTTTTCAAACATTCTATTCATGTACAAGTAGAATAGGTTTTACGCTCCTCATTGGTCGTTTGATAAAATCAAAAAATGTTATGGGCTGCAACGAATTTTCTACCGATTTTCCAAAAAATTTTATACTTTTTGGAGTTTGTTCAACTGAACCCTTCAAATGTTGAGTTGTAGTCTACGTATCCAACTGCAACGCCATTCCTGTGACTTCACGATTATATTTTTACCAGTTACGAATCGTCTTCTTAACCAGCTCGGAACATGGAAATTGCTTTTGAGAATAGACGAATGCGCTTCGCAAGCTAAGCAAAAGGTCAACTTGACTCAAGGCAACTCGAATCGACGCTCCCTTTTTTAAAAAAAAAACGAGTGGAGATTCTCAGATTGAAGATTATATTTGTCCGCTTGAAGTTCACAAGTCCATTCATGCAGCATGAATTAATGAGCGAATTTTCAAAGAAATCTTTCAATTGAAGTTATGGTTAAGAAAAGGAACGATGGTGTTGCCTGCCTAATGGCCGACGTTTTCTAATACTTTCCCGATGAATCTGCTCTCAACAACGAAAAATAAGGAAACTGAATTTTGTGAACTTTTTAACAACTTATGTTTCAGCTAAATGTGAGTAATCATAGCAAATCGTATAGTCAAAATTATCTCCTTGTTAAAGCGTGTAATCTTTCCCACAAAATTTGGTCCATTACCTACTCTTTGAGAGAATCATTTAAAACTATATTTATCTACACAAATACGGCATATTTGTAGGAATATTCGTGTGAGGATGTCGAAACTACTCGTATTTGGCGGAAGACGGACGGCTACGCGGAGGGGAAGACCAACTTCCCAGTTAATCTTACCTTGACCTAACTTGAGTTAATATGTTTGTTAACATAATCTTCGTTCCAAGCTCCCCGTACCAAATCACAATTATCTGCCGTTGAACGTTACCACCTAACCGCTCTGAATGGCAAGTTTAAGGGTTACGTTCTCCCCATTTGAGGCATGGATGCGCGGTAAGATTTTGACTAAACTTGTTTATAAAATTGATACTTTAAACTAAACTTTTGATAAATATATTTAAACTATTGACAAATAGATTTGAACCATTGACAGATTAATTTATTCTTTTGAAAAATTGATTTCAACTTCCTTCAACATCGGAAAATAAGGTGGTAAGAAAGTAATTTTCATCTGAAAGAACGCATAAATTCTTGAACATCAGTAGCTATTCGTGCATTATCGATTTTGATGAAATTTGGTATATGGGCTCCATTTGGGGTCTAGTTGTGCCCCGAAGATTTTGGTTGATTTAGGTTACTTCTAAGGGTTGAAATTTTGAAAACGCCCTAACTCGAAAAAATTTAATATAGAGATATTGTTTTTCCATCAATATAAGATAGTATAGAATTTTTTGAGACCACGCGGAGCCCTGTAGGACAGACCGTTCGTTCCCTACGGGAACTTAAAGGTTGGACTTACGATAAATCAGAAACACGAGTGTGAATCGCGAAAGAGGCCTAATCTCCGTTCAAATTTTATCCGAAATGCTATAGATTTTTTTCTTCATGTTGGTTGGTGGTAACAATGGAAAAGTCGTATTATTTGCAGACGAGTGATCTAGATAGAAAAAATAAACCTTTGTGTAATAGTTTGCAGCGTTTTCTTGCCTAAAATACTAAAAAATTACATCTAATGAAACAGTTTTATCGCTGACTGGTTTAAATTGACCTGATGCTCACTCACTGGGACGTCCCCTGGAATGGATCATACTTAACAATATGATTAATATTGATTTTAGTCGTCCGTTTGTTGCATTTCGGAAAAGCTCTCTTCGTCCAACGAATCCATTTATTCCAGCCGCTTTTCTGCGTAAAATGGGCAAATCATTAGTTTGAGCTCCACGACCTCCTCGGTTTCGGGGCATTGGTCGCAGTTTCGTGAGTCTTTGATGGCTATCATGTTTTGGAAATAAAGGGTTGGATCCGATAGTGGTTATAACCCTTGTCCAGGGACTTTCTGATAAATTCCTCTTGCCAATCCTTCATCATTTCATTTTATGTTAACCGGAAGGCATCTGGGAGGAGAACCAGTGTTTCGCTGTATGTTGTGGTCATAGTTGATCCATAGTTGGCAGCAACGTCGTTTCCTTTCAACGAAATGTGACCCAGTATCCATTACTATCCAACCAGGATGTGTTTGGAAGGTTTGTGCTTTGTGTCAGGTCGAGTAGTTGATGTTGTTCCCTCAATGGATATCTTGGTGCGCGTAACATGAGACTTTGGAGTCTGTCAGTACCACTATTGTTCTCTGGATTTCTTGTTGTATCCCTATATTCACACCAACCATGATGCCAAAAACCTCATCGCTACAGATTTGGAAGACAGAGCTACCATGGTCTGCGGATCGAAGACTCCGATACCAACTCCTGTAGACAATTTTGAGACATCTGTAAATATTTTTTAGTGCGAGCTTCATTGTTCAGCCATCTCTCTTGACAAATGCAATAATTAATTACTAGCAGATGGGTATTTAAGTGTACATTTCTTCCATCAGAATCTTCTTGATAATGAGGACTGAACCTGAAAATCGAGTTAGCCAATGCCTCCATTAGTTCTCAACCCTCAGCCTTGTCTGTCAGTTACTTGTGGGCTGTGAGGGATAAAAAATAAGAGAATCCCCGATAGATAAGGTAAAACTTGAAAAACCACCTGGACATGGTCGTCCTAGATAGCGCGGCGTTCGATAATGGTGCCCCTGCAGTACCCCTCGGCCCTTCGCCCACCCGCTTCGTCTTGAACTGCGGCCTTCAAACGCTCGGAGGTTCAGACGCTCGTCTGCCCACATTGTGTCTGTAGTGTCTTCTATAAACTGTGGACGATACAAAATTATCATTTCCTCTCTTGGGTACCTGTTGGTTGAAAGACATACAAATTCCACTAGTGAATTTGAATCAAAACACTGTCATAATATATATTTATACAAATAAATAGGGTTTTTTAAAACAATATAGGGTGACTCGCCCAATGAATGAACACTTAAGCTCTTAGCACACTAGTGACGAACTTTAATGTCTATAGTTCTTAAAGTTGGAGTACTACACTACTTGAATTTGTCTGATATTGTTTAAAATTATATAAGGAACAAGAATAGCATGGGAGAAGACGAGAAAGTTGATTTTTATAGCTAATTTTCCACAATAAAGGAGTTAATGTATTTCACCCCATGAATGAACACTATTTCCTAGTGAATGAACCCTGAAATTCCAGTGAATGAACACTCCATTCCCATACACATTCACCTGTTCATTCACTGGATAGGATAGTTATTTAAACAAATTGAGGCAAAAAATCAGCAGTTTAGTTGTTTCTTCACTTGGGAAGCTTCCATTCGATTTAAAAACCGTGAAATAACCCTTTAGCCAGTGAATGAACAGTCGTTCATTTACTGGTTGGAGGTCATATTTTAGCTCCCACAGTATGAACACTCAACAAAACATATCATAATCAAAAAAATTCCATTCTACCCAATTAGTTCTCTCTAGAAAAACATATCAGCTGCAATAATAAAGCATGACATAGACTAATTTAGCATTTTACTTACCTCTAAACACTAATCCCCACTTAATGGCCAACTCCAGTTGTTACCCCCAGAGGCGTTCTTGGAGACTGACCTGTTGATAACATCAAAACCAAAGAAGATGGCAGACTTCTTTTTATCTACTGCTTCACCCTGCTATCTATGATACGTTGATGGAACTAATGGAAAACACCGTTATCACCAGGGTGCATCACGATCACAATAATGAGCCTTATTATTCCCAAATAACCTCGTACTGTTCCTTCACTGGGGGGTGTTCATTCACTGGGCGAGTCACCCTATGTCCTTTGTTGCTTCCAATCACTTTTATTTGCGGAGAGCTTTCGACAAACCTCTGGTTGTCATTGCCAATCCTATAGTAAGAGAACAAGATTGTACCACTACTTGTGCTCTACATAGGAATCATGAGAGTTCCTCAGGAGGGTTGTAGAAAGCTCTCTGCAAATAATAGTAATTGGAAGCAACAAAGAAATTTTATTGTCAAAAAATTCCACTTGTTTGAATAAAATTAAAAAGTCCATACCATTATATATTTACAATACCTCTTTAATTAGTAAATTAAAATTTTACACCGTTGAAAATGTGAGTTTTTTTCCGTAGAGCAAGTGTTGATTCACCTGTTACCATGGAACTGTGGTCACCTAAATCCATTTTGAAAATATTTATGTGTCCACTGGAGGAGGAAGACCCCGTCATATTCCTTAATCTGGCCAGCACCTCCAAGGATTCATGTTTTTGCGACTACATCGTCTTGGATATCGACAAATATAAGAGGTCCGCTGCAGACTTCGTTTTGGTACCTCCCTCAAGCCCTCAACGCTGCAGCTATTTCGACATTTCGTCTCCCTCAACTCAATTATTATTGAGATATACCTGCCCTCCCAAATCTTACAGCTCCATCCGCTGACCCATCCGTGTAGACATGCAGCCAGTCTGAGGAAGGAAGTCGCAACTGCACAGTCTCCAAGAAGGCTGCTTTTAGTTCTGCCGGAGATGCAGAAATCTTGGATGGAATATCGAGATTAAAGTGAATGGCAGGTGATTTGAAATGGGCGGGAAATCTTGACAATTTTGATTACGGCAAAGAATTAACTTTTCCACAAGCGCATAGGCTGACCATATAAACCATAGGGGACCATATAGACCAATAACCAACACAATTCTAGATAATTTCACCAAAATCTCTAAATAGTTACGCCAGTTTCGGTACCAAAATTCGTTCAGAAAGGCCTACGTTTTTGAGGACTTAATTTTCACTTCTCAATAGTGGAAACAATACTTACACTTGGCAGACTCGGAAATTATTGTAGGTCAAACTAAACTCCAAAAATCGGTAATGTATTCACGCCTCAACATCAGTGGGAAGGAAATTGATTTTCAGAGCAGAAAACATTGATTTGAACGTTTCTTACCCCATCGGTCGTTTCAAACCCACCGGAATATAAAAACAGAAAAACAGGTTTGGGTCGGCTGTCTGACTGTGTGGGTATTCGAGGGTGCACCGAGCTACACCTACAACGTATGAAACGTTAGGCCACGTTTGAGACGAAACGGATCAACCGGTGGTATTAAAATTGACTGCATTTAGTGGAATCTACGAAAAATATAATGTATATTAAATTTTGACAAAATTGAACAAAATTTAAAAACGTTATTAATTCGTGTCAAGATTTAATATTGTTGTACAATACAATCGTTGTGAGCTAATTCTTGTAGGCATTTTCAACAAAACCGTTTTTGATTTATTTTTTAACCACTATTTTTCGACAGTAATATGATTTGTATGATTTTCTTTTCTTTTATTTATGACGCATTCAACCGTTTAGTCATGGGCGTCAGATACAAGTTACATTAAAGATATGGAAAGAGTTCATATTAAATTTCGTAATACTGTGACAATTTTGTTAAGATTTGGAATATTTTTTAATTTAAAACAAGTCGAGTCGATCCCCAAAAACGACATTTCCCTCGGAACCTCAATGGACGGGACCTTGAACGCTGGGCACTGTACAATGATGTGGGGGTTCAGCTGTGGCCGAGCGAGTTCCGGCTTGTGACTCTGGAGACGAGACTCGGACCGGTTGGGGCCGTGAGTTCGAAGCTCGCCTCGGGAGCATATGTCCCCCTTGTCCCAACACAGGGCGGTGAAGCCAATGGGAAGCCATGAGCGAAATCATCAGAACAAATTCTGACCTTCCCTTGGAAGACTTTCCAATGGTATCGTCAAATTTGAGTTCATTTAGTAAATTGAAGGAGTTTTAACAATTTAATGATACAAGGTCAATAAACAGAAAAAAATCTTAAAAGTGAAAAAAATTCCGATAAAATAAATTTAAGAGGGTAAAAAAAATTCAAGAGACAAAAAGTCACAAATTAGTTGTAGAATCAATCCCTAGGAATATAGGTGTATAATAGCCGATTTCTACGTATCAAAATTTTCAGAGTTTTTGTGGATACGAGAATTGACTGAGTCTGTTCAGATTGAAATGACGCATGTTGATACCACTGACCGTGTGGATCCTGCAACTACCAACTAGAGGAATAGGAAACGTTTGAAAACGAAAGTATCGCCCTTAGCCTAGATTCCTCACGTCCGGTCGAGCGTCAATAAAAACTACATAATAATAATTAGAGCTTAATTGACATTATTGAGTGTTACGTAGTTAAGTGAAAGAATATTGGTACGGATATGCTCCTCGCTAAGAGTCGGCTGTGACACCGCTGAGGTTTCCTAGATATTGTTTATTTTTAGGTAACCTCCGGTTTTGTGCAAAAACGTAATCAAAATTTGGATCCTCCAATGTTTTGCATTATTTTAGAACTTCTGAGGTTCCGTTCTGTCGGTCTTTCTGCCTGCCATGTCAAGACTATCTGTAAAAAATGTATGGCGACCAGTGTATACGTCGTACGGACATAGAGATGGTTTTAAAATGTTCTTTAATAAGTCTACATCAAATTTTTAAAGAAATTTTAAATCGAAAAACAAATTTTATGGGTACCTAACCCCCATAACTTTTGAACATTTGAGGGTAGTTGGTAATTTTTTCGAAAAAAAAATCGATTTTTCAAAAAAAAAAGTTTAATATTCTACATTATGTGCGGAATCCAGAGAAAAAAGAATTTTGAAAAAATATCAACGGGAAGTGGTTCAAAAAAATGTTCGAACAGCAAGGTCCGCTAGTGCAGGCCCGCACCATAGGCAGGTTCCTCGCCTTCCTCGTCCTCAAACTGCTCCTCCAGTCTCTTGGCTGCTTTGGTCTTCTTTACCCTCCCTTCCTTCGTACATTCTTGTGCAGCTCTATTTGCTCTAGTAATTCTTTCATGATCTAGGATCTTGAGTTGCTCAGCACAGAACTTCCCTGGTTCAATACCTAGACCTCTGAGAACATCACAGATCCCAATATTTCCCTTATTGAACGAAAGGACTGCGGCATAGGTTCCGAGTTGAAGTACCCGTAGAGACACAAAACTTCTTTTGGGTATAAATGACCATATGACATTGTTCATGCTTTCATTGTAATTCTGGGTTTTTCCGTGAAGGCAACTTCTGAGAAGATCTGGGCTAGACAAGCTCACATAGATTGGTTTTATGGCTTGCATCACTGCAGCTGGAAGGTGAAAGTGCTCACTGTGGCGATATGGTTTATTTTCTTCTTGTGCTTTCAAATACTTACACCAATCTTGGGAACAAAACTCGTGGCAGGGATTCTTATCTGTGGATAAGATGTGGAGGTAAGAAGCCCAAACTGCTTTTTTCATTTCTGCCAAGTTATTGTTTGTGTGCCGGCGAATAGCGAGTCCATAATACAGTTGTAAGTTATTTATCGCCTCATCTGTCAAACGCCCTCTACCTCCCACATTTTTCCCATCAGACAGTTTAGTATCACCCATTTTCTTTTTAAAATTCCGTAACCGTGCTCCCATTCGCTTCTGGACATGGCCGATGCATTCTATTTTTTCTATGTTGATATCAGGCCCATAGGGTTTGGCATTACATACAGCCTGATAACCTTTTGAATCTCCATCCCCCAAGTATCGTGTGTATTTCACGCCGGGATATTGTTCTTGAGATCTCATAAACATTCGAACCACACCTTCTACTTCCATCCCACCACTGGACCCAGAGTAATTCGCAGAACAATTGCTGATGTGTTTGTTGACTAAACGCCCCTTGCAACTGCAAAACTTAGACATGATTTCCACATCTATCACTTTATTAGTTAGCCCACAAGTTGCCGTGACTACACCATTTAGTGACGTATGGCCACGCTTTTGCCAGCTACCATCAAAAGCCACTGTAAGATTTGTGTCACCATCATTCTCTTCTATAGCATCCAACACAGCGTTTTTCATATCAGCTTTGGACGTTTCTTCAACCACTTTTTCAAGAGCTCTTTCGTATGAGTCAAACTTCGCTGGAGGTGGAGGTAGGTTCATTATTGAGAAAAACTTACGAGCAGCGGTTCTTCCTTTCCCAATAATTCGCATGCCATATACTGTTCTCAAGTTCAAGGCATACATTTTCAACGATTTACCTAGCTTATTTTGAGTGTCAATTCTCTCAGAATTCCGATACCTCATTGATGTGACACATTCACGACAAGAAACCTGAATTTGAGCAGCTACACCGACTCTTGTTTCAACTGTGAAGTCCACTTGGCCACCACAAACTTTGCAACAGATCACGCTTGCTAAAGAGTTCCCGAAGTCTTGGATGTCCACAATATCATACATTCTATCGCTTTCTAACTCACCGTAATTCCCCAGAAGTGAACCAAATTTCTTCTCAGCAGACGATGCCTGGGCGCTGTGACTGAGTCTAAAAGATCCAGGAGTACTTCTTGTACCATCAGCAGATTCAATATTTGGTGGTACTTCAGGTGTTGCGGTACGGGGTCTCTTCGAGGGAGGGATAGTTTTCCTTTTCTTGAAAAGTCGCTTTGATTTCGTCATTTCAAATACAGAAAAACCTTGCAAAAAACAACGCACGGCGAACGAAAAAATTACCTCGCAAAGAATCAAGAAGTAAACAAAACTGATAAGTTTTCCTCTTCTTCTTCTTCTTTCTAAGTCATGGATACTATAATCTAGATACAGACATCTAAAAAGAATAGATGTGAAAAAGATGAAGTGAGTTGAAGCCTGCGGGATGTTGCGACATCAGGAGGGAACAATAATAACTTCAGAAAATGGCGTCTCCTGAACAACGATGTTTTTCAGCACAAATGCCCCATTATCTCCATTATTGTACAACTTATAGCCTCAATTTTTTTTTTAGAATGTTCGTAGAAACCTAATACACAAACTGTGCCATGGATTTTGCGTATTTTTTCTTACAACATCAGATAAGTTTTAATGCTTTTTGAAGATTCTAAGCCTAAACTTGAAGTTTTTTTTCAAACTCCCTGCAATTTTTCCTAGTGATCATGCGGAAATTCCCTTGGCTCCATCTCTTCAGAATAATATAATTAACAAAAATTAAAAAAAATTAGGGTGATAGGTTGAATAGAAGCTGAGAAAACGGGGCATGAAACTGACTACTTTTCAACGGGATTTCATCAGTCCGAAAAAATTACCAACTACCCTTGAAGTACCATGTCGAGGCGAATAATTTAAAGAGAGAATTCCACCCTTCTTCATCAACCCTTCATTTCGCCTTTCTTTTTCAACTAACCAATTTTTTCTTTTGTTCGTTTTGAGCTTGTAAACATTTTTGAAAATACTTCAACATTTTTGCATATTATACGAAAATAGATATACATAATATCTGTTAAATATTTTGCATTTTTAAAAACATGAAAATCCGATCACTAGTTATAAGAATAAAGAAATATTTGCTTCAGGGAAACCAATACCAGGAAATGGCCAAAATTTGGCCATCAATTCCAATGGCGAAATGGGTGTATTCCTCGAAGAGTGGTCTGTGGGTTAGTTTCTGAGCAGTCCCCTATGAATTTCTAATAGTCCAAAACAGCTGTCTCCGTGAGACAGAATCAAATTCATGTTATTTTTGTGTGATAATCGCACATATTCTGAGAGTATTTGAGTGTAGTTGCTAAGACGATGTCAATCGATTCGGATCATGGACATCCTTCGTTCGTAGTCGTCTCCGTAACAGCCATGAGCTTCGGGAAAAAATTTCCCTGCCTAAAACTTAAGTCAAATAGGTCCGATTTTTATGGCATTTTCTGGTATTAGGACCAGGCCTTATAACGGACTTATTAGGATAACGTTGAAAAAACAACCTGATTATTAAAAATTGTATGTATTCGATTTGACTGAGAAATTTGATTTAGAACTTGGACTGTCCTCTCAGATCATGATACGTAGAAGGTTATTGACGAAGGGTACCTTTACACTATGGACGTGAATTAAATAGTAATTTATCAATAAACAAGGACAATTCGTTACTGTTGAGGAGCTTAGAAGCGGTTCTACACTCGTAATATGCAAACTCCGTTGAGAAACTGCGGCGCGGCGCCTCGACTATCGACCACTACAGTCTAACTTCGATAAATTGACTAGAGACCCACAACACGTTTGACGTTCGTTTTGACGTCTCTCATCGAGCAGAGACGCGGTTTTAGCTCTCACGGCTCCACCTCTGAGAAAGAATCGACTGTTTTCGTTTTGACAAAATGATTGTAGGAATTTCAACATTCTTCAATCACAATCAAATCAAAATTCAACTTTAGACTGAAGACGGTAAATCGAAAAACAGAAAGTACATGATCCAACGTGAAAAATACTCATCAAAAATCCTAGTTTTATTGGGGGTCTTTTGGTTTATTATTTTCAATAATGAACCTTTGGAATCGACCAAGAAAAATTTTTTTTTTCAACACCTTCTCAAAATTTGATGGTTTACGTTTCAAGGTATGTAGAATCCAAAAATCGAATAAAAATTTGGCCGTCCGTCCGCCGTATGCCGTACGCGGCACTTTTGCCACTTAGCATTGACCGATTTTGATGAAATTTGGTATGTAGGCTCCATTTGGGGTCTAGTTGTGCCCCGAAGATTTTGGTTGATGTACGTCACTTCTAAGGGTGCAAAAATGAATTTTGAAATTTTGAAAACGCCCTAACTCAAGAAATTTTGATGTAAAGGTATTGTTTTTCCTTCAATTTAAGATTCTATAGAATTTTTAGAATATTTTGAGACCACGCGGAGCTCTGTAGGACAAACCGTTCGCTCCCTACGAGAATTTAAGGGTTGGACGTACGATAAATCAGAAACACTAGTGTGAATCGCAAAAGAGGCCTAATCTACGTTCAAATTTTAGCTGACCGAAATGCGATCGATGTGTTTCTTCATGTTGGATGGTTGGTGGCTTTGCAGACGAGTGATCTATAGAAAAATAATAAACCATTGTGCTGCGTTTTTTGCTTCCGAGTCTACCAAGGTAGCGGAAGCTTTGTTTTCACTTTTCAAGGTTGAAAAAAAAGTTCTCCAAAATCGAAATTTCCACTCGCGTTTTAAGTATTTCAGACCTTTCTGAACAATTTTCGTTCCGTGTCTGTCTGTCTGTGTGTCTGTGATGAAATCTTTGTAACCGGCATAACTAATAGAGGTTATTGTCCGATTTCGATGAAATTTCCATGGATTGTGTGGGTTGGAATGTAGACAGTCCCCTATGAAAATCATCACCCCCGGATTGATAGTGGACGCTGCGCATGCGCGAACGTGAATTCCTTGTAACAGCCATAACGTCCACATTTTCTATCCGATTTTGATGAAATTTTCAGGTATTATGCGAATTAGGTTTTAGATGGTCCCCAATGAAAATCAAGGCCTTAAAATTGACAGTTGCCTCTGCGCAAGCGCAAACGTAAAACCTTGTAACAGCCATGCCACTTACATTTTCCATCCGAAGTCGATGAAACTTTCTAGGATTGTTCAGATTGGCGTGTAGATAGTCCCCTATGAAAATCATCTCCCCAAGACTAATAGAAGTTGCTGAGCATGCGCAAGCGTGAATTCCTTGTAACAGCCATAACTTCTACATTTTGCATCCGATTTCGACGAAATTTTCTCAGGATTGTTCAGATTGGCGTGTAGATGGTCCCCTATGAGGGTAGTGGAAGGTACTTAGAGATTGATGTTTTGAGATTACCTACTATGCATCGGATCATCTATACAATCGGGTTATGGATACGAGGAAGCTATGTGCCACACCCAATTGGCAGACGTTTTTCTTTGTGAGATTTGTGTGGTTATTTTTTTCTGTTGAGTGTTTTCCAACTTTACCTCAGATCAATTGCACAAGGACGCCCAAGTCTGTTTGTGGGACGTCCTAAAAATTAAAAAATGAAGGAACACAACAACCCGCGGCGGAGGGCCAGGGAGAACCCCACCCCCGCCCGGGCCCACCCACCATGGTGGCATCTCAAATTCAAAAAGGCACCAGTCGTCCGATCCTGGTTTACACCAACAACAAGAGGCCACCCCCGGGCGGAACCAAGACACCCCAGCCCAACACCAACAGACACATGCCACCACATTCATTCAATAATTTACATTCACACCGCACGAATTTAAAAAAGACAAACATAGAATTCAATAATAAATATAATAAATTAGTTAATAACAAATAAGTTACAAAATGCAAGAGTACTTTTTAAAAATTATTCCTCTGCAGTTTTGTTTCGTCGGTAAAAGATATCAGACCTAATCTATCTATAGAGCTAGTTAGACATTTTTGCATTCACAATGTGGGAAATTAAAGTTGTTGGTAAATTTTATTTGGAAGTTGTTATTGATCCAAGGAAATGTCGAGGAATTTCAAAATTTAAGATTGAGGGCCACTCTGTACCTCTGAGAAATGGGAACGATGCCAGAAGGAAGTACGAAGGTGGGCTTCAGGCTCAGAATCGCTGATCTACTCAGATGCCGCTAAACCGCACTCGACACACAGCCTAATTCAATCTGAGAGGCAGGAGAATACGGCGAGATACCTTTACTTGATACAAAGGAGAGTTATCGAGTTATGATAGAGGGGTTGGAATTACGAGGAAGGGGGCCGTATAAAATTGTAGAAGGGCAGAAAGGGTAAATATGAGGGAAAGTGAGTTTATTAACTATGGAGCTGTGTGACGGGGGGGGGGGGGGGGGGGGTACTGGCGCCAAGGGCCTATGATACGTCTGAGCGGCGCCCGTCTTTCTACACGCAAGATTTTACCGGCGCCAATCCTAATCCATCGCGTCCCCCCTTTTTACGGCTTTCCTTAGTAATTTAACACTTGTCATAAAGAGTACTGTTCCTTCTAAGAACTATTGGGGGAAGCTCTGAGATGATTGTAATCGTTCATCGTCAATTAGAACTACCAATTGATTAGGCTTTTCAATCAAAGAAATCCTCTTTTCAGTATGAATTAAGCACACAGAAATTAAGCACACTAATGAACCTCACCATATGAACGACTTCAAGTACCTGAAGCAGAAGTGGTCTGGTACTTTGCGATTCACCTACGACTTCTATTGCATTTCCAAGTCAAATTAATCCTTTTCCAAACCAAAAGAATCTTTTTCCAAACCAAATTACATTTTTTCCAAACCAAATTAAACTTTTTCCATTCCAACATTTTCCTCTCGCGAAAATTATCCCAGTGAAAATTTTTGAGAATTGAAGTAGTTAGAGAAAAACGTGAGACGTTTTTAGCTGTAGAATGTGAAGAATTTACGATTCTTCCATCCGAGATCTTCTGAGGCTCCCTAACGAGTATTCCTAATGCCATTTCTCTCTAATCTTCGCTACATACTGCTTTTTCCTTGAACATTTACACCAATTTCAATTTAATTTCCAAGATGATGTTCTGATGATATACTTACTTTGTTGATGACATATACTTACCTATATGTTGGTGATATATTTTACTTTGTGAGATTAGGTACTTTACGGAAATATGTTGTTAAGTTGTGGAAAAGTAATAATTTGGTTTTAAAACTCGGCGCTGCGCGCCTCGGCGGGGGCTTCGCCCCCTGCACCCCCGGATGATTTCCGCTTAGAGCCTAATGGCTAAAATGTGACATACCTAGAAAAGGTTTTTGCTCCCTCTCCCTCTTTATCTTTCTTCCACTGTTAATAATTTAGTAGGTAGACTCACCAATTAACGGCTTCATAATAACATGTCAAGCATGTTGTCATAATGTGTTGTCAAGCATATTTGTCGTCAAGCATTTTGATAAATCATAGTCACTAAATGTCGCTTTTTCCTGTCGCTTTTTACTGTCGCTTTTTCCTGTCGTTTTTCGGCGGGGGGTCCCATCGCTAAAACCTTTTCAAGGTTAAAAGTTTGATTTGGTTTGGAAAAAGATTCTTTTGGTTTGGAAAAGGATTAATTTGACTTGAAATGCTATATATCAGCGAGCTTGCTAAAAGACTTCATACAAGGACCAGCATTCTTAACCCTAATTGGACGATGGTATCACTAGTGTCACTGAAAACATCTCAGGAACTCCACAGATATCCCAAAGTGTCACCGGAGTAATCAAAATTAAATTTCAATTTTGAATAACATCATTTTTTTATTTCTAATAACTTACAAAAAATTCAGCACTGTTTGATAATTTTTAAATAGCAACTTGAATATAGTTAATCTGGTGACATCTTCGGACAGCTGTGGAATCCTTAAGATGTTTTCTGTGACACTAGTGACACCATGGTCCAATTAGGGTTAAGGTCGACATCTATGGCCTGAACCGTGACCGGCAGGCGAAGACCAAGAATGGTGTCGATAGGACGTATAGTAGTGAAGTCGGAAGAAATTCAAAATGGCCCAATATCACCTTTGGAACTAGCTATAAAAAACACAAAGTGTTCCCAAAATTATAATAATACGAAAAAAAGGAGCGCTTGGAAATTGATTTGGACGTGCCAGAGTATTTTCCACAAATAAAGTAGTACCAGCAACCAATTTGGCAGAGAAATGTTTTTGCTGCTCCAAGAGGCAATCCGTGCTACCAGTACCAGAAACCCCCATTAAGCCCCATTAAGAGCAGGCCAGTGTGCGACGAGTGC
>CM019182.2:41818047-41912512 GCA_009739505.2 Apolygus lucorum
GCTTTTTTTTTTTTTTTTTTTTTTAACGGAAGTGGGGAAACTCTTTAAGAGCGAAGGGGAAGTTCACCCCAACAGTGTTGGACTCCCCATGAATTAGGGCTACCAACTAAAACCCCACTCCCTCTGCTTAGGACTCACCCCGGGACCACTTGTACAGTATTACTTCAGGGTGAGCCCTTTTTTTGTGCCAAATGGCTGCTCCTACTTCTGGTCTCCTTCAATTGTATTCCTCATCTTCTTCCTCCCATCTTCCATCCAGCTTTTTTGCTTTGAGGACTGATGTGACGAATACTGCCATTGCGTCCCAGCTCGACTTGTTCTTAATCATCTCATGTATGATTGTCTGTGGATTCAATGTTCCAATGACCTCCTCAGCACACCCCCTCATACCCTCCCATTGAGGACATGTGAAGAAGGTGTGGCAGACATCATCCTCCTCTATCCCACAGTATCTGCACTCTGGGTCAGTGACTTTCCCGATCTTTACTAGGAAGGAGCGGAAGTATCCATGCCCTGAGAGGAATTGAGTCAGGTAATAGTTCACCTCTCCGTGTTTTCTCTCCAACCAAGACTTTAGATCGTCGATTATGAGGGCTGTCCACCTTCCACGGGTTTCACAGATAAGGTCTGCTTGCCACCTACGGATGGTCTCCTCCCGCTCTTCCCTCTTTACTATGGTAATTGTCTCTGCCTTCCTCATTCTTATCCTTTTGCGCTCCAGTGCCTGGTGGTATATTGGGATAGTTCCCGCTATCACTTGTGATGCTGGACCTGAGACAGTTCTAAATGCACTACTGATTCTCAGAGCTCCTCTCCTCTGTACAGCTTCCATACGTGCCCGGTACTTTTGGTACCTAAGGGAGTCTGCCCACACTTCTGCTCCATACAGCATAATTGAATCTGCAGTTCGCATAAGGAGTCTCCTCTTAGCGGGTGATGGGCCCCCTAGATTTGCCATCAGTCGGCTCAGCTTATTTACAATACCTGCAGCCTTATCTGCTGCTCCACTGATGTGCCTCCAGAAGCTTAGTTTCCCGTCCAGCATCACACCAAGGTAGCGAATGGCTGGAGAGGTGATGATTTCCTGTCCATCCACATTCATAGGTATAGATCTCTCAATTCTCGCTGTGGTTAGCAGTACAATTTCCGTTTTTTGGATCGCCAGTGACAGTGTGTGTGCTTCCATCCACTCCATCACTCTGCGCATTGCCTGATTCAGCTTAAACTGGAGGTGTTCCATCCTTCGAGCTCTTATCACCACCACCAAGTCATCAGCGTAGCCAATCAGTGTAATTCCTTCGGGCATCTCTACCCGAAGAATCCCATCATAGTTGATGTTCCACAGATCGGCTCCCAAGACTGAACCTTGTGCCGCTCCCGAGGTAATTCTTCTCTTTTTGATGCCCTCTTTTGTATCATAAATCAGCCAACGGTCAGCTAGGTAGTTCTGCAGGACTCGTAAGAGGTATGATGGAACATGAAACTGAACCATCAAAGCTTCCAAGATGTCTTTCCATCTGGCAGAATTGAAAGCATTTCTGACATCGAGGGTAACCGCCATGCACATGTCCCTGGTCTTGTGGTTCCCCAGCTGAGTTTCCTTTGCTATTCCTACCACTCTGCTAACAGCATCAATGGTGGATCTGCCAGGTCTAAATCCAAATTGCCTCGGTGACAGGCCTCCAGCTTCAGCAATGGCAGTCAGCATCCTTCTTTTCAACAACTTCTCATACAGCTTTCCTGCTGTGTCTAATAGGCACAGAGGCCTGTGTGCTGAAGCTGTACTGGGATCTCCTTTGCCTTTCCCAATCAGTACGAGTCTATAGCCACTGGGCTTGCGCAAAAGTATATTTCCTTATTACAGCCATAACTTCTACATTTTACATCAATATTCTGAGATTATTCAGATTAGCGTGTTGATGTTCCCCTTTGAGGGTAGTGCAGGGTACTTAGAGATTGATGTTTTGAGATTAAGTACTATGCATCGGATCATCTATACAATCGGGTTATGGATACGAGGAAGCTATTCCACCACTCCAGGGCAAACAAGAGTAAGAGATTAGCTTATAGGTCTCACAGTTGAAATTATTTCCACTCAATGACTTGCGGTGTTTCCCGAGAAACCTTAGAACTCTACATTGGTGATCAGGAGATATGAACGACCCAACCCGTAAAATCTCTTGAATTATGCAACCAACATCGCTGTGCATTTAGAATGCTGGGTTTTCTCAGGACATGATAAAAAACAAGATTTTAAATCAACAGGTTTTGATGACATTTTGTACATTTGACATTTGTGTAAGATTTGTGCTCATTTTTTACTGTCAGTCACTTCTAAAAGAGGTGAAAAAAATCTGCCAAGTGGGTGTGGCACATAGCTTCCTCGTATCCATAACCCGATTGTATAGATGATCCGATGCATAGTACTTAATCTCAGAACATCAATCTCATAGTACCTTCCACTACCCTCTCAGGGGATCATCTACACGCCATACTGAACAATCCTGAGAAATGTCGAAATCGGATGGAAAATATAGAAGTTAGGCTGTTACAAGGAATTCACGTTTGCGCATGCGCAGCAACTATTATTAGTCTGGGGGAGATTATTTTCTTAGGGGACCATCTATACGCCATACTGAACAATTCTAGAGAATTTCACCATATTCGGATAAAAAATGTAAGTGTTATGGCTGTTACAAGGATTTTACATGTGCGCATGAGCAGAGGCTACTGTCAATTTTAAGGCCTTGATTTTCATTGGGGACCATCTACAACCTGATCCGCATAATCCCTGAAAATTTTATTGAAATCGGATAGAAAATGTGGACGTTATGGCTGTTACAAGGAATTCACGTTCGCGCATGCGCAGCGTCCACTATCAATCCGGGGGTGATGATTTTCATAGGGGACTGTCTACATTCCAACTCACACAAATCCATGGAAATTTCATCGAAATCGGACAATAACTTCGTATGTAACTTCCGGTTACAAGGATTTCATCACAGATATACAGACAGACAGACACGGAACCAAAATTGTTCAGAAGGGTCTGAAACGTAAAACGCAAGTGGAAATTTCGATTTTGGAGAACTTTTTTTTCCACCTTGAAAAGTGAAAACAAAGCTTCCGCTACCTTGGTAGACTCGGAAGCAATAGGGGTTGAAATGGTTAAAAACTCCTAGCTCGAAAACTTTCAATACCTATAAATTTGTAAACCGTTGTGTAATAATTTGCAGTTTCAAATTTTTTAAAATATATGATATATTTCATTCTAGAGTTTTACCCAAATGATCACAATGTATTTCAATTTTACTCAACATATTTTCCATTTTTACTGACGTTTTTTCTAAATTCTCTCAGCAGAATGCAATTTTGAGATATTGAAGGTCTCTCACAAATAACGGATGCATGTTTTGTTTACATTTCCTTGCATTCGGAGTAACTTGTACGTTCATGATGTATTTTTCAGTTGTTTCCTCCGCTTTCCGTACTTTAATTTCTCATTTCTCATCCAAATAAACGTTGTTTGATTCATCTTTGTATTCTTTCTTGTGTTACAGTTCACTGCTTGGGTCGACGCCGTGATTTTCGTATTTTCTCTCGAAAATGAAGCCAGTTTCAACGCTATCTACACGTATTACACGCAGATGGCCCACTATCGCAACTCCTCAGAAATACCTCTCATTCTAGTCGGAACACAAGGTAAATTATAGTCGGTACTACACCTACTATAATGTTTTCTCCAGCCAATTAAATAGTAATTTGAACCAATCGCAAGGTCATTGAACTTTATCAGTCCGTCACTGTTCAAGTAGGTTCAATTCAACATAATTATTTTCTTCTCAACTTCACCTTTTTTAAAGTAGCGGAAGCTTTTCACTTTTCAAGGTTGAGAAAAAAATTTCTCCAAAATCAAAATTTCCACTTGCGTTTTACGTTTTAGACCTTCCTGAACAATTTTGGTTCCGTGTCTGTCTGTCTGTGTGTCTGTCATGAAATCCTTGCCACAGCCATAACTTCCTTGAATTCTCATCGGATTTCGATGAAATTTTCAGGGATTGTGCGGATTGACATGTAGATGGTCCCTTTGAAAACGTCACCGCCGGACTGATAGTAGCCGCTGCGCATGCGCAAACGTGAAATCCTTGAAATAGCCATAACTTCTACAATTCTTACTCGATTTCGATGGAATTTTCAGGGATCGTGTGGGTTGGCGTGTTGATGGTCCCCTATGAAAATCATCACCACCGGACTGATAGTAGCCGCATGTTGTTTTTCGTTGAAAATCAATGTAGTTTATTTGAATTTTATTGAAGTTTGCTTCCGAGTCTACCAAGGTAACGGAAGCTTTGTTTTCACTTTTCAAGGTTGAAAAAAAAAATTCTCCAAAATCGAAATTTTCACTCGCGTTTCACGTTTCAGACCTTCCTGAACAATTTTGGTTCCGTGTCTGTCTGTCTGTGTGTCTGTAAAAAATTCCTTGTAAAGGGCATAACTACCTATATGAGGTTGTTGTCCGATTTCGATTGTGTGGGTTGGCGTGTAGACAGTCCCCTATGAAAATCATCACCCCCGGACTGATAGTAGCCGCTGCGCATGCGCAAACGTGAATTACTTGCCACTGCCATAACTTCTACATTTCTCATCCGATTTTGATGAAATTTTCAGGGATTATGCGGATTAGGTTGTAGATGGTCCCCAATGAAAGTCAAGGCCTTAAAATTGACAGGCTCCATTTGGGGTCTAGTTGTTCCCCGAAGATTTTGGTTGATGTAGGTCACTTCTAAGGGTTCAAAAATGAATTTTGAAAGTTTGAAAACGCCCTAACTCAAAACATTTTTATATGAAGGTATTGTTTTTCCTTCAATTTAAGATTCTATAGAATTTTTTGAGACCACGCCGAGCTTTGTAGGACAAACCGTTCGCTCCCTACGAGAATTTAAAGGTTTTACGAACGATACAGAAACACGAGTGTGAATCGCAAAAGAGGCCTAATCTCCGTTCAAATTTTAGTTGACCGAAATGCGATCGATGTTTTTCTTCATGTTGGATGATTGGTGGCTTTGCAGACGAGTGATCTATATAGAAAAATAATAAACCATTGTGTAATAATTTGCAGCGTTTTTATCTCAAATATTACTTCGCTTTATTTTCTCAATAATTGAAGATGACCGTGTTTGACTACAACTAAAACAGTCTTGACTCAACCCCCTTTAGAACCGTGGAAATGTATTGGGTTTTGAATAAAATGTTGGTGTCCTAAATAATGTGAATATGACTTCCGGTGTGCCTTCCTGTTGAATAATGGTTCAACTTTTGTTTCTTTCAGATGCTATTAGTGAAAGTAATCCAAGAATAATTGATGACGCAAGAGCCCGGAAGCTTGCCAATGATCTCAAAAGGTGCTCTTACTATGAAACGTGTGCTACTTACGGTCTGAACGTGGAAAGAGTTTTCCAAGACGGTACGTGAATGTGAAATCAGCTTGAACTATGAATACTCCAAGGAACGTGTAATTAACTTAGGAGCCTACCTTCTCCGATAGGTGGTAAATTGTCGTCACTACAAGAGGAACAGCATAAAAACAATTTCCGCTTAGAGAATTGCGGGCTTTCACGTTAATTGATTGTTTTTTTTTTTTTATTGCAGCTTGCCAGAAAATAGTGCAGCAAAGGTTGAGTCAATCAAATTTGAGTTTGGGACCCTCCGATTCCAGACCTACTACACCTATTGGTATCTCGATGCCGCTTCCTCAGATAGTGCTGCCCAATTCGCCTGTTCATAGTCAACCCTTCATCAAGGTTTGTAACTGCCTTGGGAGATTTCTTTTCCCATTTTGTCGATTTTTCAGCATGATATATACCAAGTCTTTTGCGTGATTTCTCAAGCAAAATTGTGGGATTAGCTTCCAATTAACTGTAGAAAACGATTGCAGAGCCGTGGAAATTTAAGAAATAAATTAGACATTTAAATGAATCAAAATAAAGTATATTTCCTTGTGGTAGTTTGAATTGAATTAAAGGTCCCTAGGTACCTAATACATAATGGCCATTAGAAGTAGTTTGAAAAAATAACAAGTGTCTGACCGAGATTCGAGCTTGAATTTTCCGTACGAAAGTCCGGTATCCTGCCGCTGTTGCAACGGCAGCGATGCGTTTAGCAATGAAGGCTCTTCTTATACAGATCGTGGCTCAAATTGCACCTCCAGGCACGAGGAAAGTGCCCGTTCCTGATCCTTGGAGGCGGCTTATGCCCAGAAAAGCGTCTGGGGAATACGGATCAGACCCAGAGCCTTCAACGATGTGGTTAAAGAATTACTTCCTCTGGAAGTCAGGTAGTTCAATTAAGAGAAGAAAGAATTGAATAAAGGGATTCTGATGACCCGAAATGAATTATTTCCTTTGGTAACTAGTGGATTCTGAGACCTCGATGTCAACAAAGAAACTGAGCAAAACTTGAGCGATCGCACGACTCCTGCGATATCGCTACCCACGATGCTCCTGGCGTCGATAACGTTCTCACAGGGTCCAATCATTTCATTCTCACTTCTGGCGGTCAAGTTTAAATAAAATGAAAGCGAATCACCTATTCCAAACATTAACCACCTAAATTGAGAAAAGGCCAGCAAAAATCCATTAAAGGGGTCTCAGTCGGTCGCCGTTCGTTCCTCGTTCCGGGTCAGTATTTCACGAAATTGAAGGGGCAAAACGTTAAAACGTTGTACCTAAATTTTAAAGGATTTTCGAAATTCATTAGTGCACGGCCCTAGGGAGTTGAAGAACTGAAATATTGCCGCCGGAATCATGAAAATTGAACAATAATTGCCATAGAAATACGGGAAAACCCGTTTATTCAGTAGTTTTTCCCATTTTTCTTTTGCAATTATTGTTAGATTTTGATGATTCCAGCGGCAATATTTCAGTTTTTCAATACCCAGGGCCGTGCACTAATGAATTTCTAAAATCCTTTAAAATTTCAATTTTTGGTACAACTTTTAAAGTTTTTGCACCTTCAATTTCGCGAAACGAAGGACCTCTTGAGGATGCCGAGCCGATTGACCCCGACGCCAACATCAAAATGGTCACTGTCAAAGAAGTGCAAAGAACAATTCAGAGAGAGATTAATCCAAAAAAAAAAACACCATGTTACGACTTGATTACAGGTCAAATCCTGAAGCACCTACCCAGAAAAGTGATAGTCAAAATAAAAAAGATCATAAATAGTGCGTTCAAGCTATGCCATGTACCTCAGCTATGGAAAATCGCTGAGATAATCATGATTCCCTGCTAATGAGATGACATGCTACAGGCCTATCTCACTCCTGCCTGCTCTGTCCAAGTTGTTCGAAAAGCTCCTCCAAAAAAGACTGCTCTATATCATAGAAGAACGCAACCTAATTCCTAACCATCAGTTTGGGTTTAGGAAGCATCATTCTACTATAGACCAAGTCCATATGATTACAAGTATTATTGAGAGAGCGCTAGAAGAGAAGAAGGTCTGCTCTGCCATCTTCCTGATGTGACTCAGGCATTTGATAAAGTTTGGCATGAAGGACTGATTCACAAGCTTCGTAAAATGCTGCCGGAGTCCTACGCAACACTCTTGCAGTCCTACATATCCAGCAGATATTTTTGTATAAGACAGGATGGTGCTTTTTCAGAGCCAAAAATAATACAAGCTGGGGTGCCGCAAGGCAGCGTACTGGGCCCACTACTGTACCTGCTTTACACTTCTGACTTACCAGAAACAGGAAGTAATACCCTCGCTACGTTTGCGGATGATTCTGCAATTATAGCGACTGGGGAAACAAACAGTGAATCAGTTACCAAGCTAAATTTCTGTACCTCCCGCATTCATGATTGGACAGTGAGATGGAGAGTTATAATGAATGAGACTAAGTCAGTGTACGTTGATTTCACGAATAAGAGGATCAACTATGTGCCAGCCTTTCTCGATAACAAGGTGATGCCGTATGCCAATGAAGCTAAATATCTTGGAATGACGCTGGATGCCAAACTAAGGTGGAAGTCCCACTTTAAGAAGAAAAAAGCTGAGCTTTTGATTAAATTCAGAAAAATATACTGGCTGATGGGCCGACGGTCAAAATTGTCTGTCCACAATAAGCTTATACTGTAGAAGCAAGTCCTAAAGCCCGTCTGGACTTACGGTGCACAACTGTGGGGGTGCACAGCCCAGAGCAATCGAGACATAATTCAGCGCTTCCAGAATAATGTACTGCGATGCTGCATACAGATACTTTAGAAATGACAGACTTCACTACGAGCTGAAGATAGAATCTGTCAATGAGGTCTTTCGCAGCCCAGCCATGAATCACCTTTTGAGGCTCCAAGATCATGTAAATGAGGATGTCATCCAGCTACTCAACACAGATGATCTGCTTAGAGACCAAGACTTAAGAGAACCAAGCCACACGATCTAATCCACTTAGTGTGACCATCATGAAGTTCAAATTTCAGGACAATAAGAATTAAGTGAAGTATCTTAGTTTTATTAACGTACACCACTATGTATCAGAAAAATGTTGCTTATAAGTTGTAACTTGGTCACAAGTTACAAAACAAGTCAAAAAAAATCGCGAAATACTAAGAACGAACGGCGACTGACTGAGACCCCCTTAAGGCTAAATCTTGGAAATCCCCTTAAGTGGGGAATTTAGGAAGGAGAGATAATCATAAGTTGATCATCTGAATTTGACAATAATTGTCAAATTCAGATGATCAACTTATGATTATTTCATTCTCCGGACTCCATATTTACTTCGTCGAATCCGAGATATCTACTAATATATTTGTTTAATCTGCCGTTTTTTAAATAGGATACGAACAACCGGAGTATCAGCAATAGTTTGTCCACCAGCTCGCACACCCTTCACAAAGAGCTGACGAGCGAGAACAACAACCTGTCTAGACTCCCTACTCTGGACAATCTCACCCTCAACCCGAACATGTCCGCCAAAGATCTGCCTACTCCCAGCTCAACTCCCACGGCTACCAGGTAATTTCTCGGAATATTTTAAGGGTTTAAATACTTTTGACTTCGTTTATCATGACTTTGATTAGTCATGGAGAGATGTCATGTAAAATAATTCAATACAATTAAAAACTGTGTTTGTGATAAAAGCGGGCATAATGTATTACCCTCAAGTGCAAGCTAAGCTTCTCTCTGAATCGCCAGTTCACAAAGCTATGCCGCTTTTGGGAAATCTACGTTCAATTCTCGAGAGAATTTCAAAGTGAGGAGGTCAATACATGTGATCTTCGTCACTGACTCTAATAGTTTTGGAACACATTATATTACCTCAATGATATCTACTTATAATCAACGGCTGTTTGCTGGTTTAAACTAAAGCCAGTTGGCCTGAAGGATTATCTGTATTTCTGACCGCTCAAGGGTGGTATCGCACGTCTTGATCATTTATCAGGTTGGACCTTTGGTGAACCCCACTCCACTTGAGCCGGTGAGGCAATAAGGAGCCTTAAGCGAAATCATCAGAACCAATTCTGATGTTCCCTGATGAAGCCCGAGATGCCAGAAATGGCAGTTGAAGGGAAATTCACCTTGAAATTGAATGAAATTAATAATGTTTAATTAGAAAAGAACCAATCAAATTTTGATGAGGAGGACGCCCATGGCTCACTCGATGCCGGCTCTAGAGATAAGGGAAGATGAGGAAGGTGGGAGCGGGAGTGAAGGATGAAGGGAAGTGCCCCTATAAAATGACCACCAGTTCAAGTATGAGCCGAGCAGACGTGTGTGGTGATCCCAAGGAGTATGCCTGCCGAGATGCCCAACTTGAGTAACTTGATTCTACGACATGACAAGGTTGCAGCCCCCAAAATGCCCTGAAATTTTTGGGTGCCACTTTGAAATTTACCCTTTGAAATTGGGCGCCACTCCTTTTAGTTCCGACACTGCTTGATCTGCGAATGATCTCTATCATAGAATACCTGTCAGGCTCAAGGCATCGATGTCGGTCTTCTTACCCTGGTCTCTCGGCATGTGTTATAATCTCTTCCTCTCAGCATCCCTGCTGCCAGATGCAAGGCACCTGCCATTTCCTTAAGGACCACATCATGACATAAGATGTGGCCCCCATGAGCAGTTTGCAATGTTGCCACACGGATGGCATAATCCCTTATCTTCCTAATGACTCGGCCTTAATGTTCTATTGGTCTCTTGTTCCCGGAACAGCCGCCAATGCTGAACTCCACATGTACCTATCTCCCTCATCATAAGTGAGATGGGGACAAGTGGTGACGAGTCTGGTCTGACCCCTGCATGTCTCTGTGCGTGTTTCCTTGTTAACGAGTATTCTTGAAAATTTTACGAATTAAAGTAAAATAATAAGTAAAAGAAAGATGATAACATGGTACGAATGCCAAGATCAAATAGTTAATGAATGACTGCTGAGTGTTCTAAGGGAACCCACAAAGTGAGGAAAGGAGTTTCCATGGTTGACAAGCGTCCCTTCAAATAGTAAATGTGTGAATGATGACTGATGTATGACTGATGACTTCAAATGAAGTAAATGAATGACTGATTCCAAGGGAACCCACAAAGAGAGGAAAAGGTGTTTCCATGGTGACTGCTCAAATAATTGTGACTTGCAGTGTGCACATCCCGACTTCACTCATCTCATCCCATGATTGGCGGGGGAAAGAAATATAAAGTTCAGCGCTCGATGGCTGTTGAGAGAACTAGAAACCAACAGAGCATTATGGTCGAGTCTTCCTAATAATGTAATTATGATCAACTTGTACCAGGTGGTAGATTGATTTTTAAATGATATTCCTCTCATGTTGAATAACTAATTTTTATTTTTATTTTATTAGAAAAAACCGGAGAAGGTCCAACCTGTTTACTCCTTCGAAAAAGGGAGAAGACAAATTGAAAAACGGAGGGGAACTGGGTAGTGGTCGAGCGATTCCTGTGAAACAAGGAGTTCTTTATAAGAAGAGCAGTAAAGCTCTGAATAAAGAATGGAAGAAGAAGTACGTAACCTTGTGCGACGATGGACGGCTAACCTACCATCCTAGTCTACACGTAAGTAAACGATTTCAAATAACTTACATTGTTTTGACAAGATGTGTTCTGAGCGTTTTTGATCCATTTAACCCAAACAAGTAGAGGAAGCATGAGGAGAGTCACTTCAACAGGGTCTTGATGGAGGAAATGTGTGGACCCAGGCTGTATCCACGCTGACTTACAATCACAGTTCGTGAATTCCACACATTGACCAGTTGTGGCCCAATGGGGAATTCGCCTCAATTGTAGATTCTGGAATTTCAAGTCAAATCCTGTAATATGGCCCTAGAATAACGTTTAACTCCAGGAATACCCAAGGGGAAAAAATTACCGTTAGGGACGGCACGTACGCCAAAGTATCGATACTCCTTTCGATACGATATTTCTCAAGAAGTATCGATACCCGATATCTTATCGTTACCGATATTATTGGATATCGATACTTTGAAAATATCGGCTCAAAGTACCTACCTATCGATATTTCAAATTAACCCACCGATGATTTTACAAACCAAATAAAAAACTCCATTAATCAAGAATCATAAATATACCTATTAATAAAAATCAATCATTTAAAATTTAATAAAAATGAATGATCATTCCATTTTAAATTGATTTCTCTTTAAAATAAATTTAATTCTCCGTTCAATGAAATGATTTTTTCCTCCTCTGTAAATGGAAAGGATCCAGTAATAAATCAGTTACATTGCAAATAATATTTATTATCGAATCATAAAAACAAAAATTTGGCGTAAAGTTAAATGATAGTATGGTGTTTTTTTCTGAGTACTTAATATTTGGTATTTTTTACCACTCTACTTTGGCAAAAGTATTGTCAAGAAAGTATCGATACCTCCGATATTTTAGGCAAAAGTATCGATACCAATTTATCGATATGAGTTTTTCATCAAAAGTATCGATGCAAATATCGGTATCAATACCAAAAAAGTATTGATACTCCGATATATCGGTGGTATGGCGTACGGTGGGCGGCAGACAGCAGACGACGGACGGAAGGAAAAATATTTATTCGATTTTCGGATTCTACGTACCTTGAAACATAAACTGACAAATTTTGAGGGGGGTAAAAATGTTTTTCTTGGTCGATTCCAAAGGTTCATTATTGAAAATAATAAACCAAAAAGAGTGAATGAAATTGCTTCTTTCAGGCGTCACTTGCGCCTGAGTTCTTTCTGCAACTTCGCGGCGTACTCCTGTGTTCAATCACGTAAGGTATAGTTTCATGTAAGCTTCCAGAGGTAGAGCTGCTGTCGTAAGGGGCAAAGATCCTCCTATGAAGTCAGATTGTTTAGAAAACCCATTACGCGGCATGGATAGATTGCCGCTACATTCAAAATTTCCATCTTCCTTAAATTCTCTAAATTTTTTGGATGCGTTTTCGAGCAGCACACTTTGGTTTTCTTCCATATCAGTAAACCCTCTTTCGAAAATAAAAATAAAAAAAGGCAAATTTCCGATTACTGTTTAGCCGCGAACTACCTGATGGAATACGCCTATGTTCATTGCAAAACATTTCGTAGTGAAAGCTTTGTTTACCTCCAAACCAACCCAATCTACGATAGAAGGAATACAATAAGTGAGAATTCAACGACATAATTTGTAAGTATATGATAAGGCATGGAAACTCTACAGGTAGATAATCACACTTTTCTTGTCTGCAGGATTACATGGAGGATGTGCATGGAAAGGAAATTCCCTTGCAGTACGTGACTGTGAAGGTGCCTGGGCAGAAACCAAGGGGTTCCAAAACCATTTCCCAGTCCAACGGAAGCAATGAAGCTTTGTGTTCCATCACCAGTAAGTAATTTGCAGTTCTTTTCCGAAATGAAAAATATGATTATTCTTCCATATCAAGTGCTTATGTAGCGAAACCAGATTAAAGGTCATAGAAACACCATAAAAATAAGGAAGTGAATCTCGAAGAGGAATAAGTGCTTAACCTTCAACATTAGTTACCTCTTCAAGGGTTACATTTTCGCATTATTCTTGTATTAAATGGCGTCTACAGATAGCATAGAAAATGTTCTCATTTTTACCGTGTGCTTAAAACTACTCTCAAAGGATGCTCATTGAATTACTCCTATGCAGGGGGAGGGAAGTTTCTCTTTAGGAAAAGTAGAAAAAGGCACATTTCCTCCATTTTGCACCACAGAATGTCTTACAAATTTGCTCAAAAAAGTGTGTTGTGGCCTCGACTGATAATTTTCAAAACTTGAAGGAAAACTCGGGCCTTGCCTTACTGCTTAGAGCCTTTGGCTAAAATTCAAGAAACATGGAACATGTTTCAGCTGTGCTTTTCAGTTGATCAGGAATGGGGTGGACCCCTGAGTGAAAGTCTTCAGGTAGTTAGTCCAAGGCTAAAGCACGTTCCATGCTAAAAACAATATGGTTATACTGAGAAGCGGTTGAGAGTTACAACCAATATTTTCATCTCGTGAGAGCTCTGTTTGTTTGAATATTTATATTTTGTGACCTAGCACGATTGAAAATGTTTTCATCTTCAACAGACTTCCACCACAAAGAGAAGAAAGTACAAGATAAAGTGACGCTCACCGCATTTGAGATGTTGAAAGAACCAGGAAGAATATCCAAGTGAGTTCCACCACCACTTCCCTACAAACATGTAGACATAAGTTGGCTTGTCAAGCATGGATGAATTCTCTTCATTTCAAAGGTGTTTGAACTTACAAGCGCCTTAAGATGTCTTCAATCAAGCTGAGAAGTAGCATTTACGCAACTCAGAACAATCGTGAAATCTATAGGATTTTTTAAATGCTAAAAGTAGGAGATAATTTAGAAGTTCTTATAATTTGATCATTTCCACTTTCTGAAAGGTCTGCCATATGATTTAAGTTTGAACAAGAAGGGATTAATTTGTCAAATAGCATCTTACTTCTTTTACGAGGTATTTTGTGTGTTGGATGTTTGAAATTCCCTCCAGACCTGCCACCTCCAAGCAAGGGTTGCCAACTCAACAATACCAAAGCTGAGTAACACAAATCTGTTGAGTAACAGCATCTACTGTATATCATTTTGTTGCTCATTTCTCATGAGGTCTTTGCCATTTTCCTCCTACTCGTCCCAAGGTGACGTCACCAGAGTCCTGTCCACCTCGCTGCCAGCTGTCTCTGGTACTTTGCTCGGGCGTACATTGCTTATAACTACGCGGTATATTATATTGTTTGTTCTGTTTACATATCGGTTTTTGAGGTTAACGCAACTTTCTTCAATTCAGAAAAAAAAAGATTTGAATTATTCTACAGCTCGACAGATTGACCACAAACGAGCAATAAATAAATATAAAAAAGTGAAATCCAAGTGAAATTTAGAATTTCCATCAAAACCAGCCCATAATTTCCTACTTATGCCCGGGGCAACAAATCATTAAAAATTCTCTAAATTCAAAAATTTGAGTGAAAATAAACTGGTTTCAACGGCTAAAATTAGATAATTATTTTGAAGTTCTTATTTTTTTTAAATTTAATAATTTAAAAAATTGATGAATGATTCTGTAGTACCTATTGTAGTAGACAAGAAATTTACCGTAAAATACCTTCTTAAAAGCTAAACTTGAGTGAAAAATTTGAATTTGAAGAAACGGTCCATAATTTCTTGGTTAGGCAATAGAATTTGTTTAAAACAGTAGTTACCAACCCTGTCTGATGGTAACTTCATGTTAGTAAAATCAGCTTTTCCATACGCTTCAAACGTTGATTACTTGGTTTTTTTCAGTAATGACGATTCCTTGATAATCAACAACAGCTTATCTGTGGCGAATGGCTCGGAAATCAAAGTGGAAACTCCAAACGTGAAAAAACGGCATCGAAGAATCAAAAGTAGCAGCGTTAAAAACCACGATTGCGATGGTACGTACAACGTCCGCTGTCAATATTAATTAGGTACTAGAGAGTTCCTAGTAGGTTTTGTTAGGCTTAATACAGTGTGTCGTATTCTCAATTCCGCGCTGTATTGTGATAAGAACGCGCCATATCTGATCCAGCGCTGTAATAATGTGGTAGAATCCAGCGCCAGATTGGGTCCTTATCAACAATATGGCGCCTGATTGAGAATACGTCACGCCGTATCTAAGCCGAACCAAACTACTAGGAGGTCTCTAATAGAGAGTTCCTAGTAGGTTTGGTTTGGCTTGAATACAGCCTCAATTCGGCGCCATATTTGTTGATAAGGATGCGCTGTATCCGATCTGGCGCTGGATTCTGCCACATTATGGCGCTGGATCAGATATGGTGCATCCTTATCAACAATACTGCATCAGATTGAGGATGTATTCACAGCGTATTCAAGCCAAACCAAACCTACTAGGAACTCTCTAATAGAGAGTTCCTAGTAGGTTTGGTTTGGCTTGAATACGTTGATAAGGAAGTGCCATATCCAATCTGGCGCCAGATTCTACTGTAATATTACGGCGCGTTCTTATCTCAAAATGGCGTCAGATTGAGAATACGTCACGCCGTATCTAAGCTGAACCAAATCCACTAGGAACTCTCTGTTGTCTCTTATAATTTATATTGTTTTTGAATGTTTTTATCACTGTAGTGGCTGTAAAGTTTTAAATGTTACTGGTTTATGTTGCAGACACCGATGGATACGAATTTTTAATAGTTTCCTTGGATAATAAGCAATGGAATTTTGAAGCAGGTAGTTACGAAGAGCGGGATGAATGGGTGACGGCGATTGAAAACCAAATACTGAACACGCTACAAGTAAGTTGACTCTTCAATTCTAAAAGTCTTCAGGACTAGGATCATGGCTGAAAGTGACTCCCAAATTTATGCTGGTGTCGAAAATGCAAAGATTTTCCGCTTTTAGTCCAGAACGATGATTTGATTGAAATAATTAACGTTTTTTTCGCGTTCAAACACACATTCCTCCCTCAAAAATCTATTGTAATTTTTTTTATTACTGTTAAAAATCTTGGGTTAAAAAAGGAAGTTTTTGTAAAATCCAGACGGTTCATAGTAGAAAAATTAATTTTTTGTTCCTATAATTATAAAATTTTCAAAGTTTAGAATTTTTCTGTTTTAACACTTTCAGCGCGGAATTGATTTTCGTGACTTTCGTTTGAATTTTGGAAAGGTTTTACATTCAAATACGGTGCATTTATTTTAATCAGGGAAGTGCGTAAAAGTATTTACTACAGGAAAAAATCAAATTTTAAAAATTGATAAATTTGATATTTTGATATCAAAATGCATATATTTCTTCGAATATAATCACTTTCTGTGCACAAAAAAAGGTCTCAAACGTGTTTTTGTCACTAATCTACAACTAAAGTTACTAAATCTAAAGTACTACATCACCAGTCACTCTGTATTATAACCACACGATCAATCATCAATTTCTACTATGGAAATCTTAAATTTTCAGAGCGTGGAAAGCAGCAAAGGGAAATTAAGGCTGAACTCATCCGTAGAAGCCGCTTCTATCCAGTCCATCAAGAACCGAGTTCAAGGCAACGGATTCTGTGCCGACTGTGATTCTCCCAGTAAGTTCCGCCTGTTTGTCAACCTTTTTTTCCATCCTATGGCCATTGTAATGTCATACATCTATGTTAGTTAGTTCTCCAATACAGTGACGTGTAGGAAAACCCAGAGTGGCATGAGTCATCACCAACACTGATGAGGTGAGGAAGGGAAAGAACGCGTCATCTGACGTCACCTCTTTTCCACTCTCCCCTCACCATAATAGCTTGAGTATAAAAGCCGCACTCAGGGGTCTTTCTACATGCATTCGTACCTAGTCAATCCGACTTATCATTTCTTGTCTTACCTAAGGCCTAGTTCCTCTGAGGAAACGGTTTGCCCCATAAAGGCGCCGAACCTCTAGCTTCCCTTAGGGACCTCTCCAGAACAGTAGGCTTCATTAGGTAAATGCTCCACTTCCCGCCGGTAGGTCTGGGTCCAGACACCGAGGTTTATGGATAGAAATTTCAAGCACTTATCTGGAAGGTCGGCCGTGAGGCGCCGGGGATGTAGTGCCAAAGCCGTAGGCTTAGGGATCAATCTTCCGTTGAGTAGGGTTCAGCCTAGTTTTCAAATCAGCGCATCTAAAGGACCATTGCCCTCACTCGAATACACGCAAACACAACAGCCATGACTTGATGGGCAAGTAGTTCTGTCGGATGTTGCTAATGCTGTTTTTGGAGTCACTGTTATTTCTGTAAGCTTTGAAAAGATGGAAGGTCGTTGAAATAAAATACTACCATTGCCTCCAATTGCAAACTCTGGGTTGATCGTGGAAATGTCGTAGCTGAAGATACTGCAGGCCTGCATGCATCAACTTACAAAGGACAATACTCACACTTGTTCATCGTAATATTTGGCTAATTTCTTGTTTCAATGTCCCACAGATCCAGACTGGGCGAGTCTCAATCTTGGCATTCTCCTTTGCATCGAGTGCTCTGGAATTCATAGGAATTTGGGTTCCCACATATCCAAAGTACGCTCCCTAACTCTGGATGAATGGCCGTAAGTATAATTTCCTACCTTCAATACAATTTATCCTAATAGATAGTCGCCTTTCATTAGGTTTTTTTCGGGAGTGGGGAAACTTTAAGAGCGAAGGGGAAGTTTCACCCCAACAGTGTTGGACTCACCGGCTTGGGCATACCAACTAAAATTCCAGTCACTCTGCTTAGGGCTCCCCCCGGAACCTCTTGTACAGTATTACTTCAGGGTGACCTTTCATTAGGTTAGGCAATTGCTTGTAGTCACATAGCTAGAGCTTGAGGTCGCAGGCGTCTTTGCTGACAACATCCAGCTCCTTTCAAAGAGAGAGTGTGTGTATATTTGTGGAAATACAATGCAGGTATATCACAATTGTCGAAAATGTAGATAATGGAATAACAAATAATGGATAGAAATGATATATAACAAAACAATGGAACGGTCGTGTATAATAAAATGTCGCTGTGTCTTATCGTGTCACTGTGCATATTGCAATGCGTGCCAGGTGTGAGGGGGCTCTTAGGACTCCCCCCTGTGCCAGCCGGGGGCCACCCGACCGGCCACGGGCCCCACCCACCATGGCGGCTTCCTGATACCGCCATCGTCAGAATGGCCACAAAATAGGACCACCCATCCCACCGACAAAGGCCAGCAACTTCGCAAAAGCGAATTCGAGAGCCCCTAGATTAATCCCTACATCTCCTCCAGAAAAGCTGACCCTTCGATTCTAAGCTGCCCTCTTGAAGATGTTAGTTGTTACAAGGGGCTTGCAATAAAAATTTAAAAAAAGTTCTCCATTGGCTAAGCCGCAAGGAAGTCAGGTTAGTGGTTGGCCTGGTAACAGGCTTTACTCCACTCCGATTCCATCTCAACCGCGTTGGGGTAAACCAGAATACAACCCTCTGCAGGCTGTGTGGAGAGGCTGAAGAAAAAGCCTCCCACATAATATTCGATTGCGGCCTATCAAATCGCAGGTTTAACCTCCTCGGGTCACCTACATCCATGGAGGCTTTTCCCAGCACAAATCTGGCCAAACCGCTACTGGCCCTTACCAAAGGGCTAGAACTCAGACTAGGAACAGAATCCGCAGAGTAGCACAATAAGCCACCAGGCTTCAGCTCTTTGGGCTCACATCACTCTGATCCGCGGATTCACCTTCAATCTACAATCTTGGCTATCTATATACATAAAACGCCAACCGTACGTGTACGTACGTACGTATGCACGGAGGGGTCGTGGGAGTGGGGAGACGGGAGGAGTTGAGGGCGGGAGGAGACGGGAGGAGTTGGGGGCGGAGGAGTGGGGGGGAGTGGGTGGCGGAGAGTTGGAGGAATCGTTTTTGCCTACTTTTGTAGGCTTTTCAGCTAGTTAGAAATAAAAGACGTCATAAAAAAATATATACACGTTGTCCCATGTTAACGACGCGGAAACTAACAGAGTCGGTTCTAGAACTAATTCAAGTAAGAAAATGTAGGGTGGAGTGGGGCAATTGCGACCCAAAATGTCAATAGTTCAACTTTGATCCTCTGTAACTTTCCTTGGAAAACGCTATTTTCACTTTTTTTTTAAATGAGTAGCTTATTTTACGTAGATTACGATGCACTCTTCAAATTGTACAAAAGATTTACTTCTCATGGTCCAAACTGTGTTTTTTAAAATTCCAACCGACTTCTGCATTTGCCCCACTAATCGGGGCAAATGCGGAAACGGCCTGTGAATCCCATAAAAAAATTTAGTTGCATTAATGGGGTAAATGCAAACAAAGCCCATTTCAATACGAACAGAACGCTATATTTAATTTTTTTCTCCTCCACTTTTTTATGACCAATGAGCCCGCCTTTTCCAACAGGTAAGGGTTACCAACATAACTGGGTATAACATTGAGAAGGTTTCTGAGGCAAGGTGCTCAAATGGCGCCATTTTCAAAACCATTTCCGCATTTGCCCCATTTCCACATTTACCCCACTCCATCCTAGCAATTTTGTTTTAATTCCTCGTTTTTCCAATTTTTTCCAATTTTAAGATTTTTTTCATGATTTCAACCTTATGACACTAAAATTACTAACTCTACCTTAATTTACCGTAAAAATAAGGACACCGTTGCAAAGGGTTTTCCCACCTTTATAGTGCCAACAAAAACTATTTTCGGGGTCCTGATGGGTGAAAAAGGACCTCATAATGTAATTTTTGTCATATTGGCAAATTTTCCTATTTTTCTTTTGGTTGATAAAGTGTTATTTTTGCTGGGTTTTCCACGTACATTAACACCAAAAAATGCGCAGGGATCTCAGCTTTCCAACGGTATAGGTAATCAAAAATATTTTACAATCCAATTTAGGGGAGAAATTTGGTTTTGAACGCGGAAAAACGTGAATTTTTGTTCAACGAAATCGACAGTTGGCTCCTCCCACCCACCATCCTACAACAAATCCTCCCGTCAAACCGTCGATTTCGTTGGAGAAGAATCACGTTTTTCCGCGTTCAAAACCAAATTTTTCCCCTAAATTGGATTGTAAAATATTTTTTGATTGTACGATTCGAAAGCTGAGCGCACTGGAAAACCATGCAGAAGTAAAACCTTAACAATAGGAAATGGGGTATTTCAGTCAATTTTTTAATTTTTTTTTTTTTTTCAAAAGAGTATGGCTCCCTTGTATTCTCCCTTGACCTTCCCTCTCCAATTTCAGTTTCCTGCGTTCAATAGGATTGAAAATGGCTTCGGAGCTCACTCAGCTGATCAGTGATCTGAGGAGTGAAGAAGATCTCCTCGAATGCTGGAGACGCCTGGAAGAGCACTTCCATTCAATAGGATTGAAAATGGCTTTGGAGCTCACTCAGCTGAACAGTGATCTGAGGTGTGAAGAAGATCTCCTCGAATGCTGGAGACGCCTGGAAAAGCACTTCCATTCAATAGGATTGAAAATGGCTTCGGAGCTCACTCAGCTGAACAGTGATCTGAGGTGTGAAGAAGATCTCCTCGAATGCTGGAGACGCCTGGAAGAGCACTTCCATTCAATAGGATTGAAAATGGCTTTGGAGCTCACTCAGCTGAACAGTGATCTGAGGTGTGAAGAAGATCTCCTCGAATGCTGGAGACGCCTGGAAGAGCACTTCCATTCAATAGGATTGAAAATGGCTTTGGAGCTCACTCAGCTGAACAGTGATCTGAGGTGTGAAGAAGATCTCCTCGAATGCTGGAGACGCCTGGAAGAGCACTTCCATTCAATAGGATTGAAAATGGCTTTGGAGCTCACTCAGCTGAACAGTGATCTGAGGTGTGAAGAAGATCTCCTCGAATGCTGGAGACGCCTGGAAGAGCACTTCCATTCAATAGGATTGAAAATGGCTTTGGAGCTCACTCAGCTGAACAGTGATCTGAGGTGTGAAGAAGATCTCCTCGAATGCTGGAGACGCCTGGAAGAGCACTTCCATTCAATAGGATTGAAAATGGCTTTGGAGCTCACTCAGCTGAACAGTGATCTGAGGTGTGAAGAAGATCTCCTCGAATGCTGGAGACGTCTGTAAGAGCACTTCCATTCAATAGGATTGAAAATGGCTTCGGAGCTCACTCAGCTGATCAGTGATCTGAAGAGTGAAGAAGATCTCCTTGAATGCTGGAGACGCCTGGGAGAGCACTTCCATTCAAAAGGATTAAAAATGGCTTCGGAGCTCACTCAGCTGATCAGTGATCTGAAGAGTGAAGAAGATCTCCTCGAATGCTGGAGACGCCTGGAAGAGAACTTCCATTCAATAGGATTGAAAATGGCTTCGGAGCTCACTCAGCTGATCAGTGATCTGAAGAGTGAAGAAGATCTCTTCGAATGCTGGAGACGCCTGGAAGAGCACTTCCATTCAATAGGATTAAAAATGGCTTCGGAGCTCACTCAGCTGATCAGTGATCTGAAGAGTGAAGAAGATCTCCTCGAATGCTGGAGACGCCTGGAAGAGAACTTCCATTCAATAGGATTGAAAATGGCTTTGGAGCTCACTCAGCTGATCAGTGATTTGAAGAGTGAAGAAGATCTCTTCGAATGCTGGAGACGCCTGGAAGAGCACTTCCATTCAATAGGATTAAAAATGGCTTCGGAGCTCACTCAGCTGATCAGTGATCTGAAGAGTGAAGAAGATCTCCTCGAATGCTGGAGACGCCTGGAAGAGAACTTCCATTCAATAGGATTGAAAATGGCTTCGGAGCTCACTCAGCTGATCAGTGATCTGAAGAGTGAAGAAGCCTTTGAGCAATGATTTGCAGCGTTTTTTACCCACCAACATTTTTTTTACCTACCAACTTTTTTTTACCTACCAGCTAGGTACTACCTAGCACACCATACTGGTTTCACACCTCCACAATCAAGTTTATTAGAAAGAACTAAACGCTTCACACTCGATTCGAAAAATAGAAAGCTTCATATGGAAATTTGATTACTGGTTACGCAGAAGGCAAAACTGTATACAAATCGAAGGAATGAACAGCGATCGCATTTTAGTCAGATAAAATTTGAACGGAGATTAGACCTCTTTTGCGATTCACACTCATGATTCTGTTTTATCGAAGGAAAACCTTTAAGTACTCGTAGGGACCGAACGGTTTGTCCTACAGAGCTCCGGGTGGTCTCAAAAATTTTTAAAAATTCAATACTATCTAAAATTGGTGAAAGAACGATACCTCTATTTCGAGAGTTTTCGAGCTAGGGCACTCTTGAAAATTTCAACCCTTAATTTTCACCCCTTAGAAGTGACTGACATCAACCAAAAGCTTCGCGGCACAACTAGACCCCAAATGGAGCCCATATACCAAATTTGAACCAAATCGGTCCAGTGTTGCTAAGAAAGTGCCGCGGACGGCGTACGGCGGATGGACGGAAATTTTTTTATTCGATTTTCGTATTCTACGTACCTTGAAACGTAAAACATCAAATTTTGAGGGGGGGTTAAAATTTTTTTTTTTCTTGCTCGATTCCAAAGGCTTATTATTGAAAATAATAAACCAAAATCAGAGAAGCTAAGGAAAGTTGAAGATTTGAATGGTGTGACGTAGCTAGCCAACTGTCTTTGAAAAAAGTATCCATGCACAGAGAAGCGATGAAACCCTTGGAGGACCTCTTGGATACTACAAAATACTACTCACACATGCGCGTGGCATAAGTGTGTGTGCGCTAAGGGAGGCCTTTTTTTCAAACGTGTGATCTCTTTAATTAATTTTTCTACCACATGTTATCGTATCATTGGGCTTAAAGTTGGAGTATATAGGTTTTCAAGGGTGCTGAATCCAAATTTGAGGTCAAAAACCTGAATTTCCGACCCACCGAAATACCCCATTTTGCCAATTTGACAAAAATGTCAATCAACATTCGGTAGCAGAGTTTAGTCCAGCCTGCTACACCACCAATATTCCAAATTTGCCGCAAGTTGTTAGTAGAATTGGTACTTGAACAAAGCAGGTGATGCAACTTCGTGGTGATTCAGTCCCTGCAAAGTCTCTATCCAAAACAACTTAAGAATTCACTCTGGATACCTGTAGGAAAGGAGCTAGTCTACATCATCCCGCTCGTAGATCGGAAGATCTACCGCCGTTTCCCTATACATATCTTTGTTCAAACTATTTACTGCTAATTAACTTATGTTTGTGCCGAGTCGCATTAACGTGGTATGATTTTCATCTTTTTTCAAGGGCCGGTCATCTGAGTGTTATGCTCTCCATCGGAAACAGGCTGGCCAACAGTATCTGGGAAGGTGATCTGAAAGGGCGAAGGAAGCCCACCTCGACTTCGAACCGTGAAGAGAAAGAACGGTGGGCAGCCTCCAAGTACATCACCAAAGAGTTTCTACCTCCTCTAGAGTCGCCGAATCGACTCCCTCATCACATTTTTGATGCTGTCACTAGGTACGATCAATCGAAAAGTTGTTTATGTTCAAATTCTTTGCTTCAATTATAGTTTTAAACTTGCTATTAAATTATTACCTACGTGATCATTATACTACTATCACCTGGCGAGGGATATGGCTTGGCAAGTCAGCCAAGATTCGGGCTGGTTGCCCACTTTTCATCCTAGAGTGGGTGACCACCTGAGTCCACACTATGGCGTGCCAGGGCTCGAGCAAGCCTGTGGGACTTGGAGCTGGACTCGAACCCCATGGGGAGGAGAAGCGTCGGCTGATAGCATAGCCAGAAGAGGCACAATCCTCCCCCATCATTCCTGAGACAAGTCGGTTCAACCTTGTCCCTCACCCCAATGTCCGAGTTCGGATCTTGGAACCTGAAACCAAGCAGCCAGATGGACATGACTGCTGAGTGCTGAAAGTGATGATACAATGCTGTGATGTAAATATTTATGTACAATACCATCGATTGCGGCATGTGTCTCTGGGGACGAGACTCGAACCAGTTGTGGGGCCGTGAGTTCAGGGCTTGCTTCGGGAGCATATTTTCGGGTAAGCCGGTCGCAGTTCCCCCTCGTCACGACCCAGGGCGGTGTGATGAGAAGCCATGAGCTAAATCATCACAACAAATTCTGATCTTCCCTTAGGAAGACAGCTGATGACATCCATGACGCCAGGAATGGCAGTCGGACAAAAACCCAACCTAAAACGGTTGTTTACTTTACTTTATTTTACTTTTACAATACCATCTATTGTAGTGGTGAGGAATTTTTTCCAATCATAAATTGTTTATGTACCTGCATGATCTTTTCCAAGGAAAACGTGCCTTGCCTACAAAATTAATGTAAGACAATCTATAGCCTCCGCACCATTCTAAACTAAGGTGAAATCTTTGGTCTGACAATAACTGCATATAATTTGATTCTCTCTGGCTGACTGGTAGAATATTCATGACGAAATGGTCACCTTCACTAGCTCTCAGGGCACAGTAAGAGTAGAGGGAGGTTCTGCTTATTTTCTCAGTTAGTGAATTGGCAGACTTGGAGTTAAGCTATCCTTCAATAAGGATTATTTTACTGGTTGGAGCATGAAAGAACGAAAAGAAGATTCACTCCCAAGTTAAAGGGTAGATACAAGCAGAGCCATCTCCTTGTAGTTCTAACAAGTCACGGGGCAGCGATGAAGTAACCCTGAAGCTGGATTCACATGGGATGGAAAGGTCGGAATGAAATAACACAATCTGATTGGCTGATTTCCCCCAGTGAAGAATGGTGGCCGCCATCTTGACAGAATGGCGGGTCGTCCATTGGCGGAAGAAATTTGTATACCGTCGTCCGTCTTCCACACACCTGTGCAGTGGTTAGGAATGATAACCACTAGTGGAGGTTGCACTAGGGATGGCCGACTGTCGATAGTTGCCAACAATCAATTGTTTCGATGCGATTGATGCGTTGAGGAGTTGTGATGATGTATTCCCAGAATATTTTCAAAATCCCTACTGTGATAATTTTTTAGAAACATTTATCAGCTGGCATTCGTAAAAATAGATGAGCATGTGGATAAATTAAAAATTCCTAGAGCAATATTATTGCTTTGTCGAAAAAAAACCATCAAAACTATCGATTGTTGGAAAAAAGCAATCGACTGTTGCAATCAACAATCACCCACCCCTAGGTTCCACACTCGCGCTCATTTGTTTGTTTTCTCGCTCTGTACTTTTTGTTGACTTTTTGACATTTTATGTCTTTACTATGGCACATAAATGAATAATCATCACGCACCGCGGGGAGCGTTATGAGGGGAGTGTTACGCGAAGGGGAAAGGGGCACAAGGACATAAAATGTCTCTCGTGGTTGCGTACTTGTACGAAAGCTGTAGCCACCGATTCCTTCCGATTAAGTTCTTCTAAATACTTAACTTTTTTTCTTGGTCGATTCCAAAGGTTCATTATTGAAAATAATAATAATAATTCTAATACTTTGAAATAATTAAACTTAAAAAACTCATACCTACAATTATTCATTTATGGATTTCAACGAGGAGTGATCACCACCCTTTCAAAACACCATCAACAGAGGTTACAGATCAGAGAGAGGTTACCATTTCTCAGAGGCTTCCAGGAGGAAGGTTATCATTTCAGAGGCTTCCAGGAGGAAGGTTATCATTTCAGAGGCTTCCAGGAGGAAGGTTATCATTTCAGAGGCTTCCAGGAGGAAGGTTATCATTTCAGAGGCTTCCAGGAGGAAGGTTATCATTTCAGAGGCTTCCAGGAGGAAGGTTATCATTTCAGAGGCTTCCAGGAGGAAGGTTATCATTTCAGAGGCTTCCAGGAGGAAGGTTATCATTCCATCCATGTGAATCCAGCTTGAGTCATCCAAGTCCATCCTGGTCACAACTCATTCTAGCGGTGCTTGTCAAAACTTTCTTCAAGCAAATGAGCCTGCTGACAAACCCAGCACATCATTCTGTACCTACTAATCCTTCCTCTCGTTCTTCTATGCAAATTAGGTAGTACCTCTAGAAATATTCAATATTGGTCTAACATTGTATTTTTTTATTACAGAAATGACATGAGGGGAGTGATTGATGCAATCGTTAGAGGAGACTCAGATATCGTTAATTCCGCAATGAATACCAAGGGCTCTCGGACTCCGCTACAAGTGGCTTGCAGCATGGGGAATCTAGCTATCGCTCAAATCTTATTATGGGTAAGATTTTTTTCTGTTTGTGCATCTTCAATTACCTTTGACAGGCTCCAACATGAAAATTTTGCCCCAGAACTAGCTAACATGTCACCAAACGAAATGATGGTTCAATTCAGATGGAGTTTCAATTCAGATGGTTCAATTCAGATGGTTCGGAAAGCAACTTAGGACTTTGGTAGTGGAGGTCCAATTTAACCCATCAAACTTAGTCAATGGCTGCGGGAAATTCCTTCATGTTCTTCCTCACGTACAAAATAACTTCAATGGCGCACATCCTGTATGTTGTCAGAAATCCAAGTTTTCTGAACAAGGGTCAGCAGTGCACATTACATTTTTACCCGTTCACTTTGCGAATTGCTGCTTTTTGCTACCCGAGGACAGCTCCAGAAGCGTCTGAATTCCCCCGTACTAAAGGCCGTACCTAATGTGAGATTCCACAAGGACGTGGTATACCTCCAAAAGAACCAATTCGATATTGCACGTTGGGAGAGAAGACTGCTCACATAGGGATGCCAGTACAAATCACTGCTCACCTGAATGCCTAGAAGGGTCACGTTTGCCGTCTCTGGTTGGATGGACCTCGTGAGAGTTAAAAACCTGATTATTTGAATCTTGTTGATAAACAGAACTAGCTTGTTTGCCTGGCACCACTCATTCATACGTGCAACAGATCGCGTTCATGATCGCTTGTTCCCAAACTCATCGCCACAAGTCACCTTGTTTACCACTCTCAATGCGGGCTCAGTAAACTCGTTTTCACCTGTGGCGGGAGACCTTTTTGTCAGGAATTCGGTAGTGCAAACCCGCAAATCTTATAAGATAACAGAATCCCCCAAGTGAAAACGGCGCACTCTGGTGGCGACAAGAGGACCTACTAAGCACGAAAAAAATCCGAAAGAAGGTTCCTAAGTCATCCACTAGGTAGCAGAACGATGAACAGCTCGGAGATATGCTTAGAGCTGTGATGGTATAAACCATCACTCGCCACTCGCGAAACTCAGCATGATGGTTATTACCATCATCCGCACGGAGAGTGTTAACACATATTTTTCTCCTTGTTGCGTTACTGGCCGCACTAAGTAATTAATTTGATAACATTTAGTTATATTCTCAATATGTATGAAAAAATCGAGCGATTTTCAATAATACACTGGGTTTCAAACGTTTCTTTGGGTGGCAGTTGTTGATTGAACATTTGAACTACCGGCAATAGGGACAACAACAATTGTAAGGGCAACTTGGAAAATACCTCTCGCCTTGATTGGGTTTTCCAAGCAATGCTTGCAAATCTAAATGACGATGAAATGAAAAGTCATCAATTTCTGGTCATTCGAAAGGATTTGAAAAGAAGCGGCATGAAGAGAGTGTGGCCTCCCCCCACCACTTCAGTTTCCATAGTAGTTACTTAGCTGAAAGTAGATGGCGCAACTGAGGCTGCCTCAAAAATGCTTGCACGCCATTTTAACATTAGCTTCCTCCTCTGTTAACTTGTCTCCAGTACTCTGTGCTCACATGACCTCACGTGGCTTGACCTAACGTGAGATGAAGTCTGGACAACTACATTTTGCTGTGATATGAGTTGAGATTTGACAACGATTTGGAACAAAAAAAACAGAAAAAAAAAAAAAAACAATAAGTGAGCTTTTAGAGCCCGTCAACATACAACTGATGATTGGCCGTGATGTCAATGTGTTTACCTGCATGAGGTAAAACTTCACGTGAGATCACATGACGTGAGGACAGTGTGTTCCCACCTTTAGTATGAATTCTTACATTCTAACGGTTCTGTTTTGTTTTTCCAGCACAATGCGGACGTCACGTTGCTCGACAACGAGGGAAACAGCTGTTTAACTTTGGCCCGAAACGCGGCCCGAGGGCAATCGGAAGGCGGTGCATCGAGCCTCGTCGATCTTCTCCTTTCTGTCGGCTGCCCCGACGTATCCTCAACCGTAATTTAGCCCTCATAGATACCTAATAGCTCTTAGTTATAATTTATCGTTTATTCAACTCGAGTCAACCGATAATAATCAGTATTCTGCATACTTTAATTTATCAAGAAAGCCACATACTCCATTTTGTTACCTCCTTAAGTGTATTGTTATGGTTTATGACTAACAACCTCCAATCTCATACTCCTGTTAGACCAGTTAAAATTCAACCTAATCATAAATTAACCTACACGGTAGGCGTTTACTTCAAGTTCCTCTCTATGTACCATTGTTGTTTGGTTTTAAAACGTCAACCATTTTTAATGTTGGACTTTTTAAAAATTGATTTGCTCCACGACAAACCTCAATTTATCTGAATCCGTTTTATCGCTGAAAGATGTCTTCGTGTGAATTACAGTTACTCGACTAGTTATGTTGGTACACCTGATAGTGATCACTACCAGAAACATTCCATCGTATATTTTACTCAATTTATCAAGTAAAATCGTCATGTTCAGTTTAAATCCGCCAAATGGGTAACTTGACTGCCCTAATCACGTACTTTTGTAGCTTTCTCCCACTATTTGCACGACTAAGATATTGTGCCGCCTGTGCCATTCAGAGCAGAGTCCTGGTGTTCATCTGTTCTAATCTACCTAACCTCGTATGTCAACCTAATTATAACTGTCAACTGTTTTTTCTTCGTTATTTCGAACACAACAGTGTTTTTTGTGAATGAGAAAACTTCAACCTACCGTGTTTCTTCTCTATGAAGAAATAAAACTATGAAATAAATGTTACATCCTGGCATTAAGCCTATGAATAAAAAAAATTAATGTATAGATTAGTTTAGTGGCGTCGTAATGTTCATGTTTCTGTTAAAATCCACCTGTAGCGCTCTTTCTAACCACAGTTCTTGTTATTGTCTCCCCTCTTAGACTAGGCGCCAACTCCCACTAGGAGCGCTGGTGGTAAAAGTAGTTTCTCGTACGTCCTATAGAGTGCTCTGATTATACCTTGGAGAGAACACATCAACTTTTTTCGAGTGTCATCGATAATTTCAACATTAATTAATTATGTTGTTGAGTTGGATGATGTGTCTTCTGTCTGACATGAGATAGTGTCGAAAAGACCCCTTTTCCTATTACACCTACCAACAGAAAATGTCTAAAAAGTTGGCACTCGTAAAAGTAGATGTGATCTCTCCAAGGTATATTCAGAGCACTCTATTGGGCGTACGAGAAACTACTTTTACCACCAGCGCTGCTAGCAGGAGTTGCCTCTTCCTCTACGGATACCTCCTCGTCCCCTCTTAGTACTTCTACTTGTTGCCTAAATTGGAACTACCATAATCACTATGTATTTTAAATTTGAGAGAAAAAATCAGAATTTCCTGAATGATTCATATTGTGAATATTTGGAGTAATATTTAGATTGTCGAAGGTATCACTACCGGCTCAAATAACGTGTGAACTCACTAGGTACTATTTTCGAGAAAAAATATCATTATTTATCTTACTAAATAACGTAGGTAAAGAGAGGTCAATTACGGCTTCAATTATTTTTTACTATGACGATTTGGGATGAAATTTCTTCTTTTCATTAATCCCGTAGAATCTATCGAGTACCTACTGAAAATATACCTCCATTTTCACGATAATATTGTATACTTGAAGACAAATTTATAAAAAGCAATAACTGAATACAGAAATCGACGTCTATTATTGTACTTGTTATCTAAAATTGTTATTCCTGATGTGAGTTATGTTTGTATGTTTTATTGGCAAGTTCCATTCAAACAAAAAATTCTTAATTTCTAGGCATTTTTTAAATTGTAGTTGACTGTTACGTAACCTACCTACTGTTATTTATGTTATTAGAAGGTATTGATTACTCCTTTGAAGATTTTCCGCTATTATTTAAGCATGTTTCCGATATTGGTTCATATTCGCTTCAATATGGATTTTTTGGGTGTATTCAACGGCATGAAGCATGTATTCAATTATTGTCCTCGAAAAAAGTTGGGTTTTCTGGTTTAATCTACTTGGAATTTGAATTGAGAAATATGACCGATTTTGACGCCATGACGTCACTTTTTAGAAAGATTGGAGCTGTGAAAGATGTGGGTGAGAGGTAGAGAAGCGTTCTGATTGGTTGCCGCCCTGTGGCGTAGTTAAGGTGCGTCTCACGAGATAGCAGCATTCTAGGATTCCCATGTCGTCAATGGGAAGCTCACAAGCTTTAAAAAGATTTTTTCACTTAATTGTCAGAAAAGCAATCTGGAGATAATCTCTGTTTTGATAATATTGCATGAAAATTCTTACAATCTCTACAAATCTACGGGTTGCAGTCATCTTAGTGGTGTGTTGGTCCAGGTTTTCCCCTGGAACGGTTCCAACAGTTATGGTGACAAATATGTAGGTAGCAGTTCCAAATTACCGATACTGCTTACCGAACATTGTCAAATCCTACTCTCAAGATCTCAACTTGCAATACATAAGGAAAGAATTCAAACCGGTGTTTAAAAAGAGGGATCATTTAAAATGATCAAACATTTCAAGGGAAGAATAAACAATCCAGAAGATCCCTTCCCTGTCCAGAGCTGGTTCTCGTACCATACCTTCTCAGTCTGTTGAATCAGTAAGGGAGCTTCCTGGTACATGGGACCGAACTGGACACCACATCCATGCTAACTGGTCCAGATTTCCCTTCCCAGACAAGAGCCATTCCATGATACGATATCTTCTCGGTTCATGGAATCAGTAAGGGCGCTTCCTGGTACATGCAACTGAACTGGACACCACATCCATGCTAACTGGTCCAGATTTCCCTTCCCAGACAAGAGCCATTCCATGATACGATATCATCTTGGTCTGTAGAACTGAATTGGCAAGGGCGCTTCCTGGTCCATGGAACCGAACAGGACACCACATCCATGCTAACTGGTCCAGATTTCCCTTCCCAGACAAGAGCCATTCCATGATACGATATCTTCTTGGTCTGTAGAACTGAATTGGCAAGGGCGCTTCCTGGTCCATGGAACCGAACAGGACACCACATCCATGCTAACTGGTCCAGATTTCCCTTCCCAGACAAGAGCCATTCCATGATACGATATCTTCTTGGTCTGTAGAACTGAATTGGCAAGGGCGCTTCCTGGTCCATGGAACTGAACAGACACCACATCCATGCTAACTGGTCCAGATTTCCCTTCCCAGACAAGAGCCATTCCATGATACGATATCATCTTGGTCTGTAGAACTGAATTGGCAAGGGCGCTTCCTGGTCCATGGAACCGAACAGGACACCACATCCATGCTAACTGGTCCAGATTTCCCTTCCCAGTACAGAGCCATTCCATGATACGATATCATCTTGGTCTGTAGAACTGAATTGGCAAGGGCGCTTCCTGGTCCATGGAACCGAACAGGACACCACATCCATGCTAACTGGTCCAGATTTCCCTTCCCAGACAAGAGCCATTCCATGATACGATATCTTGGTCTGTAGAACTGAATTGGCAAGGGCGCTTCCTGGTCCATGGAACCGAACAGGACACCACATCCATGCTAACTGGTCCAGATTTCCCTTCCCAGACAAGAGCCATTCCATGATACGATATCTTCTTGGTCTGTAGAACTGAATTGGCAAGGGCGCACCCACTCCAGGGAGCTATACCGCATGGAACCTTTACAAGTTGATATTCAGTTCCACAATCCCGGTACTGGTACAGCTTTACCAACACGCCTCTTGAAAAAGTGCAGGCAACCTGTTAAATCTGTAGTACCCAGGACTGTGAAAGCCGAGGCTGCAAACTAGTGAAGTGTTCTGATTGGTTGCCTCTTTGAGGTGTAGTTGATGCAGATCTCACGTGAGAGCAGCAATTAAGGATCCTCATCTCTTACTCAAATTTGGATCGAAAGTTTTAAACAGACATCAGCAAACTCCGACATCTCTTTGAGCATCCCAATAAAATAAAAAAACACTGTTTGATAAAGCCACATTGTGACACTAGCGCTCCAAGAGCCCTAGTTGTTAACTACCTACTCATCCTTCATGTTCTTGCCCAAAGTAGCTTGGCTCGTATGGCCCTCCACTAGCCGTACACAAAACATCGACTTTCCCCAGTTATGCTGAGGTCCCCCGGAACTAATTACCTCCTTCAAGTGATATTTGCTTTCATCTGATCTCCTTATCTTTCTTCTTTCGGACTCGACAGCTAAAACACACAAAAAAGCTACAAAACTTTGCCTCAATAAAACCCTCATAAGACCAGTTTTGACCTATGGTTCTCTGTAGGATTCTGGGCGCTGCGTTTGACCCAGAGTAGCTCGCCTGGAGGCGACGAACAAAAGCCGAAGTTATAAGCCTGTACGGTGATTGGGATGTCGTCAGGTTCATAAAGGTTGGAAGTCTCCATTGGGCCAGGCAAATAGCCAGAATGATTCCAAAAGAGATCCCTCGAAACCTTCTGGGTGAAATCATCCATAACAAAAGAAGACTGGGTCAACCAAAGTTGCTCTATGTTGATGGTGGGGCAGGAGATGAGCGTTACATCCTGGTAATTCGGAACTGGAGAGCAGCAGCAATTAATAGAGATGACTGGCAGACATCACTACAGGAGGCCCTGATCCCTCGTGGATTCTAGTGCCATGAAAGAAGAAGAAAGAGCAACGACGATGCTACCCAGTTGGAGGAGGCCCGTTTAGCTATGGACCTTGGGAGGGAGATGTTTATGGTGGGGGTGGGGGGCTTGCAACGGAGGACTCTCAGGAGAACGCTTATTGTCCCCCAATGTTGCAATCAGGAAGGTCATGGGCCCCAACGTGCAAATCTATCATTAATTGTGTCTTCTGATTTGGAATTATCATCTAAAGTAATTACGTTCGATTCAACTACTTCATCTATGTTTCCCTCTTGCCATGTTTGGTCTCTTTTTTCTCAGCTATTTACGTAAAACACGGAAACTGTTGCAGTAACAACTGAAATCGGAAAAGTATTCTTTCAGTAATGTAGAGTTTTCTGGATGTCCCATTCAGAAAGGAACCTGGGTGCCCCTGGTTTCGGGCTGTGGTCGATATTTTCAGAAACGACTGATTCAATACGCTGCCATCCATCGATGGAAGGTGAGGAGGTGCCATGCTAGAACGCCCTAGCTGTACAACATGCCTACGTGAAGCTAGCGCTCCCACAGCCCTAGTTACTAACTACCCCTCCTTCTCCTTCCCACCCATTGAATGATTGAAAACTGCGAAACTTGTCAAACTCTAGAGCTCAAAATCGGTGCGCTCACTTCAATTTCCATTCTGTGTTGCTGAAGACCAGAAAACATCCTTTTTCGAGCTCCCCGTTAAGTAGGAATCTCGAATTAGTAAGAGATAGGTTTCTCGATGTACCTGAATTTTAAAAAAATGTTCAAATCCCTGCTAACCTAACGGTGGAAAATGAAGCATGTTTTCGTTATATTACAAAATATGTTATAAACAATTATGATATTACAATATATGTTGCACGTGGAGAGTTTTGAAGTATAATAATCAAGGTCACTTTCAAATATTCAGTAGTTTGTTCCAACCTTCGTATTATACTTGAAAATTCTCTACCACGATTAATGTATGAGTCTAGTTTTTAAATTTAGTGGTTTAAAAAGAAAAAGTTACCCTTTTGTGTTATTTAAAAAACTAAGATATTAAATACCTGTCTTGTTTCCATTATGGGGTTATGAGGAAACCTTATTAATTTTTTGTCCTTTTTCTCGTTGATTGTTCTTACCTTATTTGTTGAAATTTATGTGTTAAGTTATTCGAGAGTTATTTTGTAAGCTACTTATTTATTTGAGCCAGGGGTTATCATTATCGACTTTTTAAGAGCCTGGTGCACTTTTACAAAGATTAGATCGCACGCGTAAATTAAAAAATAACTTTTAGAGAAAAAAATGGACGTGAACGTAAAAAGTATGGTAAGGGTATGAGTAGGTGATGCTGTTTGGTTAGCAATATCGTTTTGGTGTAAGAAATAATTGCTGGTACGTACTTTGTGAACGAGGTGACTCAAAATCGTCGTTTAAGAACCATCGTGGCTTAACTGAATTCTTCCAGACCCTCTCCCTGCCCCTGGATGTGACATCCGTCTGATGATACCTCACAACACATGTATCTCATGACGCACTGTTTTCCCACTGTTTCTCGCACTGTTACGAAAAAATTATCAGCGAAATTACATTTACGCATTATTGATTTATTATGAATTCATCCTCCTGTTTGGCATAGCTATTGAAGCACAAATTTTTAACCACATCTTCACTTCTAGCAACTTGCTAATAGCCAAGTGAAGTCAGTCCTAAGTTTGTAAATGGGAAGGAAAATTTGTGTTAGCAGTGTTGTGTGTCCAACGCCAAACTTTATCTCTGGAAATTTGTGTGTCTAACGTAAAACTGGCTTTTCAAGTTCTCATGTGTCTAATGTAACTCCAATCGCTGCCAGTGTGTCTAATGTATGACCCCCTTTTCAAGTTCCCTCGTTCAAGGAAGCAGACCATCCTTTCACACTTACATTCTAAAGTATCCATATCCATGGATGTTATCAATTGACAACATCCATGGATATGGATACTATGAGTTAACTCATAGGTAGGGAGTGGCAGGGGAACTGCTCTTTGGATGATGTTCTTCTCTACCTTCTGTCTCCTGCTTTCCAACGACACTATTAATAATTTTTTAATTTCTGTTTATCGAGAAAACTGAAGGAATTTTTCCCTTTAATCGGTACAGTTACTTAAAATTTGAATTCTGAGCAAGTTGAAATAAGAAAAGAAAAAGTTACCTATTTAAAGTCCTATGTTATGAAGTAGGAAGTGGCAGAAAAATAGCATAAATTCAAAAAGAACTACATCTTGACATATCTCGGCTCCTGACTCGCCACCGCCTGAAGCGGAGGAAAAGATGATTTGTGTCATGATTTCAACAAAATCTAGTTGTGGTATAATCGAGAATTTGACGATATTAGCGGTGTAATCAAGAAACTGACGGTGCCAATCGATTCGTAGCGCAATTCTACATTATAATTGACAAAAATAAAGAATTTTTAGTTACGTCATGATGGTTTTTAAGCGACGAATTGTTTGTACGTACTTTGTGAACGAGATGACTCGTCTCCTTTGGGATGAAAATATCTCTGCATTGTAATGTAGTTTTGGTCGATGAGATTATAATTCCCTGCGTGAGATTCAACAACCAAAGATTGTATATAATTCTCTATCTAGGTGTAAAATTATACCCTTTTGTGAAAACTCGAGAGCGTTGCGTCATTTATGAAACCCGCCAATCCTTGTTGATTACACAAATGAACCGCATATTAATGAAATGAAGGTCTGAACTGTCTGGAAGTTCCATCGTAAAATCTGACAATTTATGGAGAAAATAAATGGAAAATATGCCATTTAACACAAATAGTTTACTGAAGGGACAAAGATTCAAAGTGAATACGAGCTTTAAAATATAAATGCCAGACTGCACATCTGAGTATTCCATTCGCAAACTGAATTAAACTTTTCGTACAATGAATTAAACACTTTGCAATTAGAATTAAACGTTTCGTGAATTACACATTTTCAAGCACTCGAATTTCGTGTTTTTCAAATCATCGCTTTTACTGTTCCGATATTACTATTATACCAACATAATATAAATGTGTAATAGGTATACTATAAATAAACAATTTCAACATTACGGGATGAGAAGGGTGACGACAGAGTGGTTGACAGAGGTCAAAGAAAGTTTGGCTGTCCACAGGGAAGTTATTGACCGTCCACAGGGGACGCTCCACAGATAAGGTACTGTTTTGAGAACTCCACTAGTGATTAGCATCGTTTGGAAACTATCGATAGTCACTCTCAAAGTTAACCATCGATTGTTGGAAACCATCTGTACTAAACTATCTATGGTTTTCGATAGTATCGATACTGCTTTAATCAAAATTAAATTATTGTTAGTGTATGGCTGTTTGTCATTTAAAAGAAAATTATTGGAAACATACCAAGTGGACTGTGGTACGAAAATTAACGATAAAATTGACAAGAAATTAATTAAATAATCAAATTTCGAAATTGGAGATGGTTCACCAATGGTACAACGTGGCAGCTCACCATGATTATCCTGTGCATCGATAGTAGGTAGGCAATCCAAATTTGGCGAGCAGACCATGAGGGAGGAGGAGGTATATCGCCCGACACCCCGGGTTGAACACACTTCTGCAAATTTGAGTATTTTGAATTTTAATGAGTTATTGAACGAAACGATTGCCTCGAAGGACGTCGATATAAGAGAGGGAGACTGACTCGTGCTGTCCTGCCGTGGTTCGCCTGTGCAGGACTGCTAGAACTAAATTGTCCATCTCCAATTGATGAGAATTAAATTACGAAATCAATCAATTTAAATTACGATTCAACAGTTAGGTAATCAAAATATTGAATAGGAGACTAGGATAGTTCAACTGTTAGGTATCTATCTTTGCAGCTTGCATGATCAAAATTCCAGTGAAACCACAGCTCAGTTCAGATCTAACTAAATCAACCATACATGAAAAAAACCAGTCAATTTTTTCATTTGAAAATATGATTAAAAAAATGGGATTTAACTCAATATCGAAATGTCTTATACTTTTGTGCCTTTCTCCCCTCCTGAATTACTAGAAGGGTTGAATATTTGTCCCAACACAGCTCAGTGCACAGTGAAACAGAATAGATTACCTATTTAACGAACAGAGAATGACTACCAAATATTTGAGTTTCACACTGACACTGAGTGAAACGATAACGGATAGATTTGATACTATAAGCTGGGTTCTGTTTAGTATCCATGTTGAGTATCCACGATGTATGTTATGTTTTGATCAAATGAGTTAGTTAGTCTTGTTCTTTGTACCGTCATTGTCTAAAGTCGTTGTCGTCGTTCTGTTGAATATATCTGCGTTTTATCTGCTTATTAGCGTCGTTTATTGTGTTTTATAGTACCACGAAACATGGCGCAGTCTAGTAGTGCTCGGTAGTGTTGTTTTTGTCGAAGAACAGTATAAATTCGTTGTTTTCGAAGTGCAGTGATCGGGTGTCAACAATGGACTACAACAAGCCCAACGTATTGAACATTTCGAGTGGCGATTTAGCCTCGAATTTCAAGTTTTTTGCTAGTGAAGTTCGGATTTACCTTGTTGCCACAGAAACAGTGAACAAGTCGCGAGATGTTCAGGTTGCTCGTTTGAAAAATTTGTTGGGATCTGAGGCGCTTCGGGTGTACAACGCCATTACGCCATTGACCCATGAGAATGAAACCATTGAGGGGATTTTGGAAGTGCTGAAAGAGCATTGTACGCCCAAACGTAATGAAGCTATGTGCATCTTTCGTTTTCTGAGCTGTAAGCAGTCGCCATCCGAGCCATTTGATGCTTTTTACGCAAAGTTGAGAGAACTGGTGGAACCGTGTGAGTTCGGCCGAGAAAAGGAGAAACTTTTGCGCGCTCAGATCATTTTGGGGCTCAACAGCAATGAAAGTCGTCAACGCCTACTTCGGGACGATCTGTCGCTAACTAAGGTCGTTCAGTTTTGTCATTCAGTCGAGGAAGCTGACAAGAATTTACGAGTTATAACTGACACACAGCCGAGAGTCCCCCACCAGGACCTGCAACTGGATGCTATTCGAATGAAGAACGATGCCATGAGATTCAGGCAGGCTTCGAATTCTGCTTCTCATCAGTTTCGTCAGTCACCTACTCAACCGTTCATGTCTGATCGAGGTATGTCTTTATCAAGCAATCGTATGTGTCCTCAGTGTGGCTACTTTCATACTTCAAGTCGGCCTTGTCCCGCCATTAATGCTATGTGCATGAACTGTGGAAAACTGAATCATTTCGCTCGAGTTTGCAAAGTTCCACGGAAGTCCGGAGAAAGAAATCGGTATGTGAACGAAGTTGTGGACGAAGAAAACATCCACCTTGCATCTGCATGCGAATTGAACAACGCAATGTCTACACTGGCTGTCCAGCAGCGCGAAGATGAAGAAGACGTCCTCTTATCTCGGGCCCGGAGCGCTTATCAACCTCAACCACAGTTGTTTAGCTCCCGTTCAAGCAATGATCCTTTTAATCCTTGTTTTGGTGAAGATTATTTTGATGTTGGATGTGTAGGTCGTGCCCAATGGCATGTTGGATTATTGATAAATAGGAAGTATGTTGTATTTAAGGTTGATACTGGGGCTGAGGTGAATGTGATGCCGTTGGGCGTTCTGAGGTCCGTCAATCCTTCGTACACAGAAGGAATCATGCCATGCACCCAAGTTCTCATTGGGTTCGGAGGTTTCAAGATTTACCCAACTGGTAAAATTGAGCTTATCGTTGAGTACCGAGGTAAGAGCTACAATATAATGTTTCTAGTGGTTGATTCGCCTCAAGTCAGTCCAATTCTGGGCTGTTCTACTTGTGAACAACTTGACTTGTTAGAACGAAAGTTCGTGAACACCACCCATACTCATTCTAGTTCTAAATCCGTGTCCATCCCCGACCTTAAGTCGTTTATTGCTGATAATATTGATGTGTTCTCCGGTGTAGGTTCTTTCCCAGACACATTAACGCTGCAACTAAAACCTGGGGCTATCCCTAAGAGCTGCCCAGCACGTAGAGTTCCATTCAAGTTATTGGATGGGTTGAAGCGGCGTTTAGATGATCTGGAATCTTTAGGGATCATCGCCAAGTGTGAGGCTGGAGAGTGGGTCAATAATCTAGTTATTGTCGAAAAACATAAGACTGGAGATCTTCGGTTATGTATTGACCCGCAGCAGCTCAATAAATTCCTAGTTCGAGATTATGTACTTATACCTACAGTGGAAGAAATGACCAGCCGATTGGCTAATAAAAGGTTTTTTGTGTCTTCGACTTGAAAGATGGGTTTTATCAGGTCAAACTGGATGAAGCTTCCTCTAAGTTGTGCTCATTTTCATCTCCTTTTGGGGTGTATAGATTTTTGAGGGCTCCATTTGGCCTTTCCGTTTTACCTGAATATTTCCAAAAAATGACTTCCAGAATCTTTGGAGGAATAGAGGGGGTCAGTGTGTATTTTGACGACCTCCTATGTGCTGCAGAAACTGAAGTTGAACTGTGGGGTATTGTTAACAAGGTTGTGGATGCTGCTCGTAGGAATAGTGTAGTCCTTAATCCTACAAAAGTCCAATTTTTTGTTCGCAATGTTCGTTTTCTTGGTCTCAATTTTAACGTATCAGGGATACAACCAGACAAGGATAGAATCAGGGCGATTATGGATTTGGAAAATCCTTCTTCAAAGAAAGATCTATTGCGCATATTGGGGACAGTCAACTATCTGCGGTCCTTTATTCCCAAACTATCGGAATTGGTTGTTCCATTCCGCAGCCTACTTAAGAAGGATGTGGAGTGGGCGTGGTCGGACTTTTTATCTGGGGAACTATTCAAGTTGAAAGAGGCTATAGCCAATCATGCACTTCTTTCGCCATTTGATCCCTCAAAGCCGATAATGGTGCATGCTGATTCCAGTCAGTACGCAATAGGTTGTGCTCTGATGCAAGAGGGGAATCCTGTAATCTATGCTTCACGTTCGCTCACTGAGACTGAACAGAACTATGCCCAAATTGAAAAGGAACTTTTATCAGTGGTTTTTGCTTTTCAAAAGTTCCATAATTTTGTTTATGGGCATAGCAGTGTGACAGTGTGTTCAGACCACAGTCCACTTACCACCATAATATCCAAGGATCTTCATAAGATCACAAATAACAGACTAAGGCGACTGAGACTCAAACTCTTGCCTTACACATTCAATCTAAATTACCTACCTGGAAAAAATATGCATATAGCAGATCTCCTGTCACGAAATTGCCAGCCCACCAAAAGTGAGGTTGACCCCTCAATGTTTGACATGGTTCATGTTGTTTCAACTTCAAATGAATTGTCACCTCCAATCGTATCTAAATTACAGAAGGCTACGTCGACTGATGCTAACCTACAGCAATTATTTCAGTTTTATGTCAAAGGTTGGCCAAAATCTCCCCCCACATCGAATGATGAGCTTCGCCATTACTGGTCGTTGAAAAGTGAAATTACGGTTTGTCAGGGGTTGCTATATTTAAATGAATGTATTATTGTTCCAATAAATTTACGTCGCGATATTCTAGCTCTCCTGCACGAAACTCACTTGAGCTTCCCTAAAATGAAAGATCAAGCGCGAGCTGCCTTCTATTGGCCTGGTATGATGTCGGATCTGCGTAATTTGGTAACGTCATGTTCTGTTTGTAACAAATTTCAGAGGAACAAAATTAAGAATCCCCTCCAGCAACATGTGATTCCAGAAATACCCTTTTACAAGGTTGCAGCTGATATAGCTGATCTTAATGGAAAATCCTATCTCGTACTGGTGGATTTTTACTCAAGGTGGATTGAGGTTGAACAAATCCCCAATAAATCTACAAGTTCTGTTATTGAAGTTCTCAAACCAATATTTGGCAGGTTTGGAATTCCCAATATGTTTTTCTCTGATAACGTTCCTTTCAATTCGTACGAGTTCAAGCAGTTTGCTACCCAGTGGAATTTCACTATCCAAACTTCAAGCCCGCATTATCCCCGCAGCAATGGGCTAGCTGAAAAGGCTGTAGGTATAGTGAAGTCTATGCTCTTGAAATCCAATGAGACTGGTGTTGACTTCCGCCTTTACCTCCTGAACTATAGAAATAGTAGTGTGGCTAACCTTCCATATTCCCCTGCTCAATTGCTACAAAGTAGGAGACTCAACTCCAAACTGCCCTCAACTGCTTCCGTTTTAAAACCCATTGTGGTCTCTGATCCTCTAGTGACTTCTAAGATGGGACAAACTGAGATGTACAATAGGACGGCTCGGGTCCATGAACATATTTTTTCTGTCGGTGATCCTGTTTATGTTAGGAATCCGGCCTCAAATCATTGGGAGAGAGGTATAATTAAAGATAATTTGGATAATAGGTCTCACATTGTTCAAATTGGAAACGCCTGTTATCGAAGAACTTCACAGTTCATCAGGCCAGCTAGAGGAGGGGAGTCTCTACAAAGTCCTTCAACCTCAAGTTTACCTTGCCATGATTTTCTCATTGAAAACACTCCGAGTGGACCAAATTTAGCTCCCACATCTGAGCGTGGGTCAGCCATTTGCCAGGAGGACTGGGCTGGGTGGACAGAACTAGGTAACACCCCGACAGGCCTTGCTCCTCAGCATAAGGATTCTGACCCAGTCCAATCACCAGCCCCAGTGGGTAGATTCAACAGGTATGGTCGACAAATTATAGCTCCTAAGCGTTTGAACCTATAAAATATATAAATATACTGTTTTGTTTTATCATACTCACTCCAAGTTTTGAAAAAAAAAAAAAAAAAAGAAGAAGCATGTTTAGTATCCATGTTGAGTATCCACGATGTATGTTATGTTTTGATCAAATGAGTTAGTTAGTCTTGTTCTTTGTACCGTCATTGTCTAAAGTCGTTGTCGTCGTTCTGTTGAATATATCTGCGTTTTATCTGCTTATTAGCGTCGTTTATTGTGTTTTATAGTACCACGAAACAGGTTCCTTATGAGGCAATTTTAATTAGTTAGACTGAATGCAATTAGCAATTCGAAAACATTCAAAATCGGACAAAAAAACACCCTTATCCCCCAATCATCATGAATGGATGCCTCATGAGGATGGAAAAAGAGAGATTTAGGAAAATTCCTGCCAAATTAAAAAATAGTAGTTAATCTCAAAACAACAATGTCTAAGTACCTTGCACTACCCTCATAAGGGACCATCTACACGTCAACCATCACATTTCCTGAAAATTTCATTAAAATCGGCTAGAAAATGTAGAAGTTATGGCTGTTGAAAGGAATTCACAATTGCACATGCGCAGTGGCTATTATAATTCCGGGGCCGTTGATTTTCATAGGGGACCATCAACATCCGTAGATGTTGTTTCATAGGGGACCAATCCGTAGAATCCCTGAAAACTTCACATAGTTCTGCTCGTTACAAAGATTTCATGATAGACACGGAACCTAAATTTTTCAGGGAGGCCTAAAAAAACCTTGAAAAATGATAACAATGCTTCCGCTACCATGTCAGACTCGGAAGAAATAGCTCCATGACAATCCAAGAAATCCATTCCAATAGCTCTATTTTCTTGGATAATTCGCTAAAATTACGTAAGCAACTGCTAGGCGGTTTTCCGGGAAGCATCTTCACCTCCCAATACCAAATTTGAGGTTACATAACAAAAGCACTTTCAATGGATATCCGAGTACCACCTTCAAGTGGAACAAAATACCCACCCACTAAGTGTGAAGATTGAGTAACATCAGCTGTTGTTGGGAGTTCTTATCGCTAATAACAAATTACGCAATCCGTCTCACATCATTCGGTTATCTCTAACGTCCAATCCACCTGATTAAGATAAGGATTAAAGAAGAAAAACACCACCTCTACGTCTGCAAGAGATTAAACCGAGAGGTGCCTGTGATGTCATGAGCGTCGACCTTTCGTCCCTAACGGCAACCTAAAAAAACGCTGCAAATTATTACACAAAGGTTTATTATTTTTCTATATAGATCACTCGTCTGCAAAGAACACGGCTTTGCCATTGTTACCTTTTTTCACTTTTCAGGGTTGAAAAAAAAAGTTTTCCAAAATAAAAATTTCCCTTCGAGTTTTACGTTGTAGACCTTCCTGTGGTAGTGAGCATAAAGTAACACATTTGAACTCAACAAAAACTTCAATCAGCTAGAAATTCGGTGTTTTTATTGAGTAGAAAGGTGTTACTTCATGCTCACTACTATATCTACGAATAATGGGTATTTTATGTACGAAAAACGAAGGTTTTCTTCGAAAAATCCACTTTCTAGCAGTCGGAAGTATCACCGTTGGATTTAGCGTAAAAAATTACATAGAAAATGGTACCAAAATCGTCAAGCCATCTTGAGATCGAGGGGGACCATAAACCGCTTAAAACATTGGATTTTCTTGTAAAACACACGTTTTTTGACATTCAAACTTCATTTACTCTTCCAATTTGAATGTTAAAAAGAAAATTGATAGACCGTTGGAAAGCTGACTATTTGAGCAAGTTTTCTCCGAAGAGCGCCCATTGAAATGGGCAGGGATTTAGAGTGAAAACTTCGATTTAAAAAGAGGCATTGAAAACCTGGGCCATAAAGAGCTAGGGTGACCTGCCCAGTCTGTGAACGACACCCAGTCTGTAGACGGAGCTTGAATAAATGGGACATAGTAAGACTTGTGGCGCTCTCCAGTGGATCTGGCTATTTTTTCTAGTTGCTTCTTTATGTCATAGATTAAAACAACAGACAACAAATTCCTAGTAAAACGAAACAGCAAACAAACAGAACATGTTCCATGTATCTTGAATTTTAGCCAAAGGCTCTAAGCAGTATCCATCCGGGGGGGGGGGGGCAGGGGGCTTGCCCCCCTTTTGCTTCCTAGTCTACCAAGATAGCGGAAGCTTTGTTTCCACTTTTCAAGGTTAAAAAAAGTTCTCCAAAATCGAAATTTCCACTCGCGTTTTACGTTTCAGACCTTTCTGAACAATGAGCAATTTCACCGAATTCTGTTTGCATTTTTCCTGGGTAGTTAATGGTGTGGGATAGATGAAAATCGGGCTGATTTCGGAGAGTAAGTCTCCTGTTATTTTTGGGAGACAATCAAAATTTTTGATTTCAAAACTAACCGGGAAAACGGACGTGAAGCGGGAACGCTCGCTGATTGGGCTGTTCGGATCGCCGTCTCCTCCCAGTGTTGCCCATTGGGACGACGAAATCGTGTTTTCTAAGAGAAAAATTATCAAACAAAAACAGGGGAAACCTAATTTTCCCCATCTTGCTTTTTCTATTTTTTTCTTCAGTTTTTCGATTTCGAACTTTACTGTTTCGTGAAATTTTGCATCTGGGGACTATAGATTTCTCGATCTCAGCGCTTCAAGCGGCCATAAATGAACTATTCCAGGATGACGTCATTTTCCCAGTTTTTTTAAACGTTCGTATTGTCTACACTGTTTTGTTTATTCGTAAATTAGGAAGTTCGGGCTGAAAGTTTGCCTTAGGGGGTATTTCGAGGTGATGAATCCGATTTTGGGGTCAAAAATAGGAAATTCCGACATGGTGAAATTCCTCATTTTGGTTCAGTATCTGTCTGTCTGTGATGAAATCATTGTAACCGGCATAACTATACGAAGTTATTGTCCGATTTCGATGAAATTTTCAGGGATTGTGCGGGTTGTCGTGTAGACGGTCCCCTATGAAAATCATCACCCTCGGACAGATAGTAGCCGCTGCGTATGCACAAACGTAAAATTCTTGTAACAGCCATAACACATCATTCATCCGAATTTGATGAAATTTTCTATAATTGTTCAAATTGGCATGCAGATGGTCCCCTATGAAAATCATCTCCCCCAGACTAATAGTGGTTTCTGCGCATGCGCAAACGTGATTTCCTTGTAACAGCCATAACTTCTATATTTTCAATCCGATTTTGACGAAATTTCTCAGGATTGTACGGATTAGCGTGTAGATGGTCCCCTATGAGGGTAGTGGAAGGTACTTGGAGATTGATGTTTTGAAATTACCTACTATGCATCGGATCATCTATACAATCGGGTTGTGAATACGAGGAAGCTATGTGCCACACCCACTTGGCAGACGCTTTTTATTCTGGTTCCAATCTGCCTGATTCTTTTTGAAATGTGTTCTACCAGTATTTTTAGCCCAGAATTCGCCACTTTAAGTGTAATCACCTACAGACTCCAACTATCTAGCTCCACTATTTGAGACCACGAAGGTACTCAAATATTATACGAACGTTGGAGCACCAAGTGTTGAAACAATTGTGTAGGTAGGTCTCTGATCTCAGTCATTCTCGAGCTCTGAAATCTTTATCTACGTACCTATTGATTGCAGTGAAATTATTCCAATATTTTTCTTCTGATTTCTACTGGAAGTGAAAGGTTCCAGAGGAATCTTCGCGAACGACTCTGTCGTCTACAGAAGTTTTTATGTCAACCTTGAACCCCTGGGAGAATGTTTCTCGCATCTTTATTGGGAGGAGCCGTCTCTCTCATCACCCTTAATTGGTCGGTAATAGAGTCAAGGGGGGGGTCTTACCGCTGTCGCATCAGCTTCAACGACCTTACATAACTGCCAGATAGCGAGAGGCGAGCGGCTACATCCCATATTCTCTTCCATTTCGTCTGTAGTAACGATAGGAATTTTCTGTCAACCGCCGTCCCGTCTCCCAGTTCAAGATGCCTACGATAAACTTTGGAGCTGGTCCGGCCAAAATGCCTGAAGAAGTGAGTACCTATATAACTTTTACCAACTAACTGAACCACTTGATCATCAGCGATTTAAAAAAAATCATTAATTAGAAACGCTACCTGATACCTTCATATCGATATTAAAAGTGTAAGTCCAAAAATAAAAATTTTTCAGGGGACAAAAAAGAACTAGTTTCAGGGGCTGCCCCTTTCTGTATCTCTCATGAATAGAGATTTATATTAAAAGCATTAAAACTGGAAACTATACGAAGTTATTGGCGGCAGAAATAAGGCATAATTTGGTCACCAATTGAGAGCGAAAATACTCCAAATTGAATGAATTTTACATTTTTATGGGATTGAAGAGGCCTCAGTCTTCCAAATCGATGTAGTTTATCCAATTCATTGTTGTTGGTAAAATGTCTATCTCATGGACTGGAATCCGTTTTGACTCGTGGCCCAGTACGCTCAATCGCCCAGGATCGAATATGAGCACCATAATCAAGCTTTCGGCCAAAAGGCCTCCTTTTCCACAAAAAATTTCCAAAGTCGCATCGAGCTCCAAAACGTCGAAGAATTTTTTTGACGAGTTTAGGAACAGCATGAACGAGAACAAATTCTTTTACGAAGATTTTCCACTATTTTCAATATTTAAAAAAGAGAAAAAAAAATCGATGCGAAAACGCATCAGTGGCCGGAAATGGGTTAACTACTATGCATCGGATCATCTATACAATCGGGTTATGGATTCGAGGAAGCCATGTGCCACACCCATTTGGGAGTTTTAGCTCTCTTCCAATTGGGTCTTTCGTGGTTACAATGTCGAATGATTTCACTAGTGAGCGGTGTAACATGAGTAGGATTTTAGCGAGTTGAACTAGATGAACTGGAGTAGGCAATTACTGTCTTTTTATTTTATTACTATTACTTTTTTGGGTTACACAACTGTGGGTATTTTGTTCGATTAATTGAGAGACCTAGGGAAAGCAGTTCAAAGAGGTGCAACATGAGGGGTATCCGATGATTGAAAACCTCCAGACGATTGGGGAGTGAGAGAAAACTAATCCAGCGGGCAATGACGCCCCTCAAAATCTTCACAACCGTTGTACTTACAGCAAACTTGAACAGAAAAACGCTGCAAATTATTACACAGTGGTTTATTATTTTTCTATATTAATCACTCGTCTGCAAAGCCACCAACCATCCAACATGAAGAAAAACATCGATCGCATTTCGGTCAACTAAAATTTGAACGGAGATTAGCCTCTTTCGCGATTCACACTCGTGTTTCTGATTTATCGTACGTCCAACCCTTAAATTCTCGTAGGGAGCGAACGGTTTGTCCTACAGAGCTCCGCGTGGTTTCAAAAAATTCTATAGAATCTTAAATTGAAGGAAAAACAATAACTTTATATTTAATTTTTTTGAGTTGGGGCGTTTTCAAAATTTCAAAATTTACTTTCGAACCCCTGGAAGTGATTTACATCAACCAAAATCTTCGGGGCACAACTAGACCCCAAATAGAGCCTACATACCAAATTTCATCAAAATCGGTCAATGCTAGGTGGGGAAAGTGCCGCGTACCGCGGACGGGCGGCCAAATTTTTATTTGATTTTTGGATTCTACGTACCTTGAAACGTGAACCATCAAATTTTGAGGGGGTGTTAAAAAAAATTTCTTGGTCGATTCCATAGGTTCATTATTGAAAATAATAAACCAAAATGCGATGCTCGGGTTTTCAATGCTGCCATTTCCAAATTCGAGGTCGAAAAAAGATGAAATTCTCAACTGAAAATCCCCTCTGTAGAGAAATTTGTTTCATAATAATCTAATTCCACATGCTATTAATATTTTTGGCCACTTTTGACTCTTATTAGTCGTTTTTAAGAAAGCAATTTTTATTCTTTCAACTATTAGATTTCAGAGAGAGGCTCCATGAGGAGTAGGTCCCTATCCGACGATTTGGAGTGAGCGAGAACAGTAATGACGTCACTCACCTCGCTCCCCTCTGAGGGCTACCCTCCTACAACAACAATGACGTCACTCACTTCGCTCCCCTCTGAAGGCTCCCCTCCTCCAACTAGAATGACGTCACTCAATACCTTCTCACCCGTTTTATATCAAACTTTGAATGGAATGTTGAGAAGAAGAAGAATTATAAGTACTATTCTCAACTGGAAACCCCCTTATTTTTAGAAAAAACTGTTGTACCGAGTTGGAAATTTTCGAAAACTCAGATGAGAAACAGTTGAAACATGTAAGTGCATGAAAGAATGCAATTTTCGGACACTAGAGTGAATTTTATTTTGAAATGATTAAAACCATTTCAATATCAAGTGGTGGACTCTTCCTTCGAATAAAATCACTCGCAATGAGATTGTGGAAAACCATTTTAATAAAAACGGAGTTGAGTAGAATGTTGTCTATTTCCACGAAAATAATGAGTTACAAGTTAAATCGATTTCGACGGTTAGGTCATCATCAGTAACAAACAATAACTGAAGGTACATCACAGAGAGCATAGCTTATATAGTCACAAGTGAAAGGGAGCTTGAATCCCATTGGTCGAGAAAGTGAAAGTCATACCCAATCAGATAAGTGAAAGGAGAATCCTATTGGCTCAGAGAAGTGAAGGGACCTGGGAGGATCATCAAATGCCAATCAAGGCAGACAAAGTGAAAAGGAGATCAAACATTGGTGAGGGTAACATTGTGAAGGGGAGAGCAAGCTATTGTAGGAAGGAAATCGATTAAACTTGTAGGTAACTCATTATTTTCGTGGAAATAGACAACGTTCTACTCAACTCCGTTTTTATGGTGGACAGTTTTTGTAGTTCAAGGCAATTTTGGTGATCTAATTTTCGCTTCAAAACCAGGTGATGAGGCAAGCTCAGAGGGAGTTCATTTTCTACGGTAACACAGGACTCAGTGTCATCGAAATGAGCCACAGATCCTCGCACTACGAGAATATCAACCAAAACGCTCAGGACGTTCTTAGGCGGATTCTGTGAGTGTTTCGATTGTTTCCTACTCTTAATATTTCTCGTGTTTCCTCTTTAACTAGTAAGGATAACAAATTGATTGTAACAGAATTAAATTAATAATTAAAAATTAATTCAATTAAATCATTTAATAATAAATTGAGTTTATCACATCTTTTGTTTATAGAAAAGTTCCGGACAATTACAAAATTCTTTTCCTTCAAGGAGGAGGTACCGGACTCTTTGCGGCAGTAGCAATGAACCTCATGGGTCGAACTGGTTCCGCCGATTACATTGTGACAGGTGGGTACTTCTAGTGGGTAATGACAGGTGATGTAAAAGTTTATTCACGGACTGAATAACGAGGGTTCCCCTTTTTCTCAGGCAATTATTGTTTGATTTTTGTTGTAACCAGCATCAACCATATTAATGATGTGACAGCATCGTCTAGACTGATAATAGTTCAATAACTCTCCGCTAGGGACCACTGTGTACTGCCAGGCTTCTATTGGCTGGTTAGGGTCAACCTGTTCTCCCATAATGGTACATACAGGCCACAATAGAGATGGGTGAAACAGTTACATTTGCGTATTAGGTTCCTCCGTTACCGCTCTGGGTGGGTAATAGTTCCAATAACCTGTTATTTATTTATAGGTTACCTCAGGGACCTTCTCACAAGCTCATTCGAACATACCATCCCAAGGTATCGTTTTCTACTTTTTGTTCTCGCCCTACGTTCGTTTGTTTACCATGTTATTCCATTCCAAAGTATCATTCCGTTGATCTCTAGTTTTCGTTTCCTGCCTAAGTTAGGGTTTCTATCAAGTTATTTCCGGGTTTTTCATTATTTTCCGATAAAAAAAACCCAAGCTATTGTTCTGGCTCAAAACTCATTTTGGAGCCTTCCCTGGAACGTTATTTAATAGCAGGGTTATTTTGGTAATAGGTTCCAAGGGGAATTAACGAAATCCGGTAATATGTTATTTTTAACTGTTACGTTAAATACCGCCCATCTCTAGGCCACCATGTTATTCATTTGTTAATAAACACTTCTACATGCAGACTGCTTCTTCTCATATACCTCAATTTTGATGATTCCAGCAGCAATCTTTTAGGTTCTCAATTCCCTAAGTAGCTGCACTAATGAATTACGAAAATTTCAAATTTAGTTACAACTCAGAGCGCTGGTTCGTAAGAGATTATACTAACCCGGAACGAGAAAGGAACAGCTACTGACTGAGACTCCCTTAATTTATTAATATTACTGGAAAAAGCTATACCTATGGTCTCCTCTGGCTATGGGACTGTAGAGAGAGGCCGACTTGGTTGGCTCACTCCAACACAGTACAAGAGATTGACAGCGACAGGAGACTGATCAATTACGGGAGTAGTTGTTTACTCCCTACACAGTCGGATACTGGGAGGCATTGGAAAGGGCAAATCAGTTTTACTCTGTCTATGAATACTATGAATCAGTTGTAATTAGCTAATAGTTGACCATTGGATGCGATACCCACCACAAACTCGTCTTTTACTTATCAATTTCAGGATCATGGTCTGCTAAAGCTGCCAAAGAAGCCGCCAAATACGGCAAAGTTAACCTAGTCCTTCCCAAGACAAGCAAATACACTGGTATACCGAGCCAGGAAACGTGGAATTTGGATCCGAATGCCTCCTACGTGTATTACTGCTCGAATGAAACTGTCCACGGTAAGAGGTTATTTTTTCACAGCTACGTTATTGGTGATGCCCAGGTTTGAGGTCTGGTGGGTGAAAAACTATAAGGAACTGGACATCTTTCACTTGGGATACATATTTAAAATGTTTACAAGATCTGCATCTAATCTTCCCCATCAGGCCGGAAATGGAAAATGCCGTTGGAGTCGGGCAGTTTTGACCGTGTGAACTAGACATCAGACCTAATGATGCAGCAGTTTAGAAAAGTCCTGTACTTGTCCAATTCTGTCAGGAAATATTAACTTGATGATGTCATGCTCGGCATTGCCTGATGGCCAGTAAATATAAGATGTTGAGACAGAGCCAAATTACATGAATTGTTTATTGGTTCCAGGAGTCGAATTCGATTACATTCCAGAAACTAACGGAGTTCCGCTTGTAGCAGACATGTCGTCCAATTTCCTATCAAGAGGTTTCGATGTCAGCAAAGTAAGTCCTCAATTGATGGCTCATCTTTAAGCAGGAGACATGATTATTATAGTGACTACAATTAATCCAATGAAATTTTGTTATCAGTTCGGTGTGATATTCGCTGGAGCGCAGAAGAATGTTGGGCCTTCGGGAGTCACTCTGGTCATAGTTCGAGAAGACCTTCTAGGAGAGCCCATGAAAATTTGCCCTATTGTCATGGATTTCACCATAATGGCCCAAGATAATTCATTGCACAACACTCCTCCAACGTTCAAGTAAGTGATCGATGGAAATATTCAATTAAAATATATTTGAAGGTGTCCAGAACAGTATTCCAGCTGATGAGCTTCTGACGCCACTGGCAGAGACAGCTGTCACCCCAGAAGATATTGATGATTGATAATTCGAAGATCTCGCGCACTTGGACCACGAGAATTGAAGATCGTAGGCACATAAGTAAAGCTTTGTTCACATAGGTGCGTAATGTCCGTAATCCGTGGTACGTAATTGGATGCTATTGAGGGGGCGGGACTGATCTTTGCGGATATCCAATTTTTCAAAACGATACGTCCTTTACTTTCCGTGGCGCTACAGTTCTCTAGAGAACCTGGGCCTCCTCAACAATACCTCGCCATACATCCCTGTCCAGTGCTGCGGTCTGCCACCGTCGAACGCTGAGCAATCTGATATCGGCCTCGACGTCATCGACCCATCTTGTGGGCAGCCTGCCTCTTCTTCTGCTGCCACCCGGCTTCCCATAGAGCAGCTTCCTAGGGACGCAGGTCGAATCCATTCGTTCCACGTGCCCGATCCAGCGCAGTTGGCCCTTTTTGATGAAGGTTACAATGTCAGGCTCATTGTAAAGCTCCCGAAGCTCCTCGTTTTTCCGAATCCTCCAGCGCATATCGTCAGGGTCAAAGATTGGCCTAAATATGCGCCTCAGGACTTTCCGTTCCCAAACCCGGAGCTTTTGTTCCCATTCCTGTGTGAGGACCCACGATTCAGAGCCATATGTTACCACAGGCCGAATCATGGTCTTGTACACCTTCAGCTTTGCTTTTCTTGGGAGAGCCTTAAACCTGAGCACCTTGCTGAGCAACCAAAAGCATTGGTTTCCTGCTTCCATCCGGGCCTTTATTTCCTCAGAAATGTCGTTATTGTCCGTCACCATCGAACCAAGGTACTCCAACTGAGGGCAAACTGGGAAATTGTAGCCAACCATTTCAATGGACTCAGGGCATCAGGTAGGCTGGGCTCTTGACGTTTTCATGTAAATGGTCTTTTGGTCATTAACCCTGAGCCCTCTTTCTTTTGCTGCTCCCTCAAACTCTTGGAACGCACCAGATAGTGCAGCAATTGACCTAGCCACTATCTCAACATCGTCAGCATATGCCTAGTGTTGGGTCATTCGATGGTATATTGTTCCTCCAGGGTTTGTACGTATGGCACGTATTGCTCCTACAAGACAGAGGTTAAACAAACCCAGCGCTTCTGGAACCCCCTGTCTCAACCCATTATGAACCTCGAAGCTTTCTGTGGTCTCCCCCTGCACCTTCACTGCGCACCTCGAGCCCTCCAGCGTCATACGGACCAGCTTCACCAACCTCCTTGGGACCCCGAAGTCCAAAAGATCCTTCAGCAGTGCAGTTCGACTTACACTGTCATACGCCTGATTTGCATCAATGAAAAGATGATGAAGGGTTACATCGTGTTCATAAGCTTTTTCCAATATTTGCCTCAAGGAGAATATGTGATCTGTTGTACATCTCCCCACTCGGAAACCACACTGGTACTCCCCGATTATGCGGTCAGCATATTGCTGCAGGCGGCGACTTATGGCTATAGACAGCACCTTGTATGCAACACACAGAAGGGCAATGCCTCTGTAGTTTTCACACACGAGCTTATCGATTCACTCTGCTCCAAAAGTCGATGTCTGCAAACATCAGTCCTGCCCCATCAATTGGCTCCTACAGCGCGCTTCTGCGAAATCATTCAGCGATGTGAACGCTCTTTTCTCCATTACGGAACACCCCCACTTCTCTTTTTGCGCATTACTCATTACGGACTTTACACACCAATGTGAACCCAGCTGAAGTCTCCAACAGCTGGATTGGGCGAACCAGAGCACTCTCAGCCAGTGGCACTTAGGGCTGATCAGAAGAGAACTACGTTATACACTAGAAGTTGTGTTTCAAACCTAGCAGGACCACATTTTCACAATATAGTTACTATTTTCAATCTGCCGAAAGATGATCCTAATTAAAAACACCCATAAATAACACATTCTGCGGTTTCAGCGTTTATTTTGTTGGACTGGTCTTCCAATGGATAGAAGGGCAAGGAGGACTCGCTGAGATGGAAAAAAGGGCTACCTACAAGAGCTCAGCAGTCTACAGCGTTATAGACGGGTCCAAAGGGTTTTATTCCTGCCCAGTAGAAAAGGAATCGAGATCTAAAATGAACATCCCCTTCAGAATCAAAACCGAGGAATTAGAGCAGCTTTTCCTCAAAGAGGCACAAACCAAAGGAATGATCCAGCTCAAAGGACACAGGTAGATTTCTGTTAATAAGATTAATGTATCAAAGACTATACAGGGTGTGACTTAAAGGATGGAAATGTATTTTTACCTCCGTTATCGCAGTTCTAAAATGATTAGTGCATAATTAAGTTGCTGATATTAGCACCCACATCATCCAACAAGAGTTGTGGCTTGAAGATTTTTCTAACTCTTCAAATACCGGAGATGAAAAATACTTGTCCATCCTTAAGGAACACCTTGCATACAAATAAAACTGTAGTTCTGTACAATAATAACCTCAATACGTGGAAAATCATATTATGTTCTTTATCTCTTCCATTCCTTGAAATTGAAATGATGGAAATATTTGGTAATTTCAGATCTGTGGGAGGAATCAGAGCATCACTTTATAACGCTGTGACCACGGAAGAAACTCAATCTTTGGTCCAATTTATGGAAGAATTCATGAGTGCTCACCAGTAATGTAAAATACGATATATAAAATAGAATAGTACTTTTTCTACCAGTATCCTACATATTCACTATCCTCAAAATCATGTTTCCAAAGGGAAGTATTGACCATCAAAAGAAATGGTAGCTACTAAACGATCCATGCTGCCACTGTCGCGCTGTAGATACTAGTATTGAAATTGTTGCAAAAAACTAGGTAATTTTGTCAAACAAATGTTTCTACTTTTCTCCCCTTTCTATACAAAATAAAACATTGAATTTTTTTTACACATCAATGTTTTTTGAAAAAAAATCATCGATACCCATCCCAATCGGCCAAGTGATTCCAAATTTTCGGGGAATCACCACAGAACTACCCTCCCCAATAAAAAGATGGAGGAATAATTCCATTATTATTTATTATTATTATTATTATTATATATTATTATACATATTATTGTATGTCATCTCGCAAAAATTGGTGACTTTGATGTTCACGAGGAATAGTAGAATGTGTAATAATTACACATAATTAATTAACGTGTAATAGAACGTGTAATTATTACACATTCTACTATTCCTCGTGAACATCAAAGTCACCAATTTTTGCGAGATGACATACAATAATATGTATAATAATATATAACAATAATAATAATAATAATAATAATAAATAATAATAATGACATATTATAATTGTATCGAAAATTATTTTCGACAGGATCCAATTTAATCCTTTGAACGATGTGGGGGTTTCCCATCAGCCAAGTGTTGGAGATTCCAAACGATGGAGATTCGCCACATCTTGTATGGCAAACTTAGAGAACTCGGCAATAACGTAGGGGGTATGTATTTTAACACAGAATGTGTTTTAGCCATGGACTAACTAGAAAAAAAAGCTAACGAAATCTGGGACGACAACATGGATACCGATGATACGAAACTATAGGTGTGTCTACACTTGTTCAACTTTACATTCGTCAAACGCATGCCTTACAGCGCACAGTGTAGCCTCTAGAAGGTCGGAGCGCATGCCTCTTCCAAGAGGCACGGAGGTGTTGAACAAAGGGGAGGGGGTAGCGCACGGCGAACCACACGGGTTGGATTTCTGTGCGTCACATCGTTCATCATGAGTCTGTTCTCTTATCTTATCACTAATCACCTGTTGGAAGGGTTGACCTCCAAGCGATTGGAAACACTGAAGATGTAGAAAAGAGATTGAATTGAATCCCCACTGGCCAGAAATCGTAGAGTGATTGCCAGCCTATATTCAGGGGGTACTATTGCTTTTCTGAATTTTGTGTATTTTTTTTCAATTTTGGGCTTTATCATATTCAACAAATCAAAAAAGTTGGCCTTTGACTTGCCAGTAAAATTGTTGAATAGGACGTCGTCTGCTTTTACTCGGCTTAGAATTCGATAATTCTCCCGTTCTTTCAAAAAGTTAATCATCCACTTGGACCGCTTCTTTCTCGATTTCTTCTTTTTTGAATCCGAAATCACAATATACGCTGCACTTAACATGAGAAGCGAAGTTGCTTCTACCGATTCCAACGCGAAGATTGCAAGACAACTGATGCACAAATGTGGACAGGAATTGCTTGCCCCTCGAGGGCAAGCCCCATGACGCAAGTTGAAAGACGCACGTTGAAAGACGAAAACGCACAAGTGTGGACGCACCTTAAGGATCGTGTAACCTGGTGATTCTGATTTAGTGGGAGGAAAGTAGCGAAATTATGTGAAACGCGTGAGCTAAAACACATTCTGTGTTTCAATAATTTCGTCCGAAGTATGTAAATAGAGGTAACCGGGGGTCCAGGAGGCTTGCCCCCTGGCGAGATGCGGAGCGCCGAGTTTTAAATCGATCTCCTCAAGTGAAGGTCTTTGATGTGACGGAGAGGGTGATGAGAGGGTGACCATAAATACAAATAAAAAAATTAAACAAATTTTAAATTGGGAGGTTGAGATAAGGGAAGATAAGAAAGGTGGGGATGGGAGACAGGGATGAAGGGAAGTGCCTCTATAAAAATATCACCAGTTTAGATATGAGTCTAGCAGGACACAGGTGGTGATACCACGAAGTACACCTACTGAGGTGCCCAACTCGCGCAATCCGTGGCACTTTTCCCGCACCATGACAATGTTGCAGCCATCTCCCTGATGTTGTTGGGTGCCACCCCTTTTAGCTCTGACATCGCTTACCGTAAATCATTTGTCATACTTTCTCATCTTAGCTCGCCAAGTCTGCTCCATGCCCAAAATGCCATTGACGACTTGGATATCCAGTATAACGCAAAACTGGTCTGGCTTCTTACCCTGGTCACTCGGCATGTGGTATAATCTCTCTCTCTACTTCCCAGCTGCTAGGTGTCAAAGCACGCAACCGCTTCATGACATAGATTAAGTCTGGGCTGCACCATATGATACAGATGCTCATTTCCACTCCAGCAGGCGCGGCAGAGTACCTGTTGTCCCATGTTGTAACAGCCTGGAAGGCGTTCGCGGGCCCCGATGCCCTCCAAAGCCCATTCTACCCATTGAGATGAAATGAGGCTTTCGGAGCACAGTCTGAGTTCTTTACCATCTACTGACTCATGCAGAGCAGCAGCAAACTCAGAAGACGAACTGGGTTTTGGAGCAAACGGTGTTCCTTGGTCGCACTATGCCAACTGCTCCCTGAAAAAATCAGCAGCAGCACGGGCGACCTCCACCTCGACCCTTGGAGGGCTATCAAACGCATAACTAACTGCCACGCACCACCACATAAACATACCTGTCAGTCTGTGGGTTCCGGTACCCGCGATTGTTCGCTGACGCGTTCCAGGGCTGAGATAAGAGCCGATCTCTGCGAGAAAGATTGTGATTTCGAGTCTTGGTCACCGGGTGAGTTTTCAGGCAGTTGCGGCTCGCCGCCCCCCTCGTACCCAACCCAGGCCCTGGAGTGCAATAGGAAGCCATGAGCGAAATCATCAGAACAAATTCTGATCTTCCCTCTGGAAGACAGCTGATGACGTCCACGACGCCAGGAATGGCAGTCGGACGAAAATTCAACCTGAAATGGTTATTTACTTTACTTTACATACCTGTCAGTCCTGATGACGCTCCCTGGAGGACACTATAGAACCATCAGAAAATGTGGAGTGGTGATTTTGGATCATGAGGGGAAGTATCCTAATTACTCCAAGGGTGAGGTCACCTTTCTTCATTACACAAAGCTTAATTCCCTTCAAGAATAACCGAAATATTTGGATTTGGATTGGATAACCGAAAAATTTGGATTTTCAAAGGTATTCTCAAGGATAATTTAGATTATGAAACACATAAAAAGGCTTCACCTTTATTTTTCACAAAACAAAAAATTTCAATTCTTCAACGTTTTTTAGGATTTATACAGAAGATAATGTACAACTCCACAAAATAAATATACCGTAACACAGACACTAAAACCGCGTCGATGATGAAAATTAACACCAATGAAACACAATTACAATAAATAACTTTAAAACACAGATAAAATCTCCAGAGGAAAAAAAATTGGTTATTTCAATGACTATTTCTTAAAAATTTAATGGGGAACTCTAAGGAGGTGATGAGAGGACAGATCGAGAGCAACGAAATGTTAAAAAACAAAGATGAGTGATTTCAAGATTGGCCCATCAGAACTAGGTGGAGATGGTGCAGCACCGCCACAAAGGAAAGAACCTCCCACTAGCGCTGGACGGTGTAATCAGTAGTTTATGTTTTCGAACTTTTTATGAATATTCACACGACTTAGGCCTTCAATTCAATCAACATGTCTGGATTTTCATAGAAAAGCGAGCGCACGATGAGAGGTATGTAGTTCGAGTAGCTGTAGCTTTGAGGCTAATCGAGGTTCTCTCCGCTTTGGACGAACTATAGTACCCACAATTTGATGAGCCTGATCTATTAATAGAAAATAGACTTTGAACTTGATTATGAGGTATGAGAAGTGAAATATAGAAAAGTCCGTTGAGTGAACCTTAAATGGGGAAATAACTTGGGTTGTTACGTCAAGTTGAAGCTATTCAGTAATGGAATGAATATGAATAATTAATCTAATGATAAAATGAGTCAACAAATCAATAGTCGAGGGAGTGTCTAAGTGAATAATGATAGTGTATGTTCAACTACTGTGAACTAAAAGGCACAAGCTATTACAGGTATTCTCCTCCTTCATCATTTACCCCGTCCACGATCTGAGTATTAGAAAGAGAAAGGAGCGTTATGACTGCGCCATCTACATTAATAACATCGATAAAGGTATGAATTGTCGTTACCTCAGATCATGAATTCTCAAAAACTGAGGACTACCAACCGTTTTCCCTAACCCATTTTTGGATTCAAGATTCTAGTTCATTCTTCCTTTTGGTAGATTCTAGTAGTTGAAGCCTAGAGATCCACTGGTAACATTTCAAACTCTAATTTCATACCTACATACTATACATAGGTACACCATCAAGGTGAAGAACGACAAGATGACAGTAGCTGGGAAGGATTCTCAAGAGTTTCCAACACTGTGCGCGTAGATTGAGTAACTATGCGGCAGATAGTGTGGATTTACTAGACGGTAACCGTTGAGGAGGCGCCAACTCCCGCCAGGTGCGCTGTTGGTAAAAGTAGTTTCTCATATGTCCAATAGAGTGCTCTAATAGATCTTACCTTGGAGAGATTGCATCAACGTGTTCGAGCGCCAACATTCAAAATTTTCTTCTCTGGGTTTTTTAGGTCCTTTTTGTAATAAAAAAGGGGTTTTTTCGACATTATCTCATGTCAGATAGAAGACATCGTATTAACAACAACGTATTAAATTTTGAAAGTTATAAATCACACTGTAATATTACTTGCTGTGGTAAGTCATTCATCAGAGCACTCTATAGAACATACGAGAAACTACTTTACCACCAGCGCCCCTAGCGGGAGTTGGCGCCTCCTCGATGGAGGAAAATCTTTGTTGTGGATTTGGACTCCTTTCTTCCACGTGTCTAGTTAATTCGTTTATATATTACCGTGGGAATCGAAAAATAATATGATTTTTGAAGGTAGCCTATTGAATAGGCAACACGATGGATGTGAAATGGAGGCAATGCTCAATGTTTGCAGACTATACGTTTTCCGAAGAGAACACTCTCTATCCTGCAGAAACTCAAATCATCATTACTAAAAACATTTCCCAGAGAAGAAACTCCTAATGAATTTAGTAAACATTGTCAGTGTCCCAGACTTGAGAACATGGAGGGTTCAGTTCTTTGTTGAAGAGATTGAAAGCAGACAATTCAATGGCTTCGAAACCCTTTGAAATTAATACAAATGTTAATTGGTACTCATTACCATCCCAGTCTATCCGGCAAGAGGTCTCATGTCCACATCTATCTCCTAAACCGTACTTCACGAGCCGCTCAAGATATGAAATGGCTTTAAGCAGCACCTTTAGGTCGTAACTAGAGGAATTGTGGCCTCACGCGAGGATAAATGATGAAGGAGGAGGGAATAACTCTGATCTGAAACTTGATGTAGCCAAAGTCATGTCAGTCAAACCTAACACATATACTAGAAAATGAAGCAACTCAAAACATTCAACAAGTAAAATCCGTTTTTAATGAAAATACTGTGATAGAAGACGAAGACACACCAATATTCAACTGTAAAAAGATTCAAACTTAGTAAAAAGGGGCGTTTTGATTCATTAAGAACGAAAATTTAAGCTGACCAAATAGTGACGGTTACATAAAAACAGTTCCCTTAATTCTTTGTCAGCACGTATGATGGAATTTCACTAGACTGAATTCAGGCAGATCCCGCCGTGAAAAAAAAATCATGGAGGGGCAGGAAAAAGACTATCCAAGTCTTTGGTAGGCTTGAGGTCGTTTTTCTGAGAAGAAATTCTTCAGAATGCAAACCTGTCCAATGGCTACGGAGAGGATGCAGATTGTCTCGATGAGTGACCACCAGAAAACCCTTTCGTTGAGATCTTCAGCTCTTTTGCGGCCTTGAGCTTCCCGGAGGCGATGATGAGTCTGGAAGTCAGCTACAGACATCAGAGCTTTGTGTACGGTGTCGGCTGAAGCCTCCATCTGCGAGAGGAAGATCAAAAAACGTTACTCACAAAAAATAATTGCACTATAGTGTTTCCACAAGAAGCGCCGAACTTCAAGTTGGCACTACGGATGCCTATAAAGGTTGGTAGCCATGGTTTTATTTATTTTTCAAAAAATTATCATCATTCCGATTTATGATACTAACCCATCCATCCCTTAGTTTGTGTTGTTTATCCAATTTTGTAACTGTGGACCAATACAAATGTCTAAACAGCACCAGCAGCATTAGTTCAGGTATCCTCCACTTAAGCGCCATTAGGAGAATACATTCATGAGACATTCACACAGTCCTCAGAAAAGAGGAATCTAGCCCTAGTGGAAGGCTCGGGGACAGAGGTGTGGCTACGGTCGTTGGGGCGTCGTTGTATGGCGATGGACTTTGGACCGATCTCCGCAGGGATGGTGATTTCAAGGCTCATCGCCGGCAGGGTGCATTTTTTGGCAGCCGGGGCTCTCATCCCCCCCTCGTCCCAACCCAGGGCGGCGAGGCAATGGGAAGCCATGAGCGAAATCATCAGAACAAATTCTGATCTTCCGTTTAGAAGATGATGTCTGCAGCGCCAGGAATGGCAGTCAGACAAAAATCCAACCTGAAATGGTTGTTTACTTTACTTACTTTTTACTTTACTTACATTCATGAGAAATTCACACAGTCCTCAGAAAAGAGGAATCTAGCCCTAGTGGAAGGCTTGGGGACAGAGGTGTGGCTACGGTCGTTGGGGCGTCGTTGTTTGGCGGTGGACTTTGGGCCGACCTCTGCGGGGATTGAGGGTTCAAGGCTCATTGCCGGCAGGGTGCGTTTTTCAGCGGCCGGGGCTCTCATCGCCCTCCTCGTCACAACCCAGGGCGATGAAGCAATGGGAAGCCATGAGCGAAATCATCAGAACAAATTCTGATCTTCCCTTTGGAAGAAGCTGATGCCGCGATTCCAGGAATGGCAGTCGGACGAAAATCCAACCTGAAATGGTTGTTTACTTTACTTACTTTTTACTTTACTTACATTCATGAGAAATTCACACAGTCCTCAGAAAAAAGGAATCTAGCCCTAGGGAAGGGTCGGGGACAGAGGTGTGGCTACGGTCGTTGGGGCGTCGTTGTTTGGCGGTGGACTTTGGGCCGACCTCTGCGGGGATTGAGGGTTCAAGGCTCATTGCCGGCAGGGTGCGTTTTTCAGCGGCCGGGGCTCTCATCGCCCCCCTCGTCACAACCCAGGGCGGTGAAGCAATGGGAAGCCATGAGCGAAATCATCAGAACAAATTCTGATCTTCCCTTTGGAAGAAGCTGATGCCGCGATTCCAGGAATGGCAGTCGGACAAAAATCCAACCTGAAATGGTTGTTTACTTTACTTACTTTTTACTTTACTTACATTCATGAGAAATTCACACAGTCCTCAGAAAGGAGGAATCTAGCCCTAGTGGAAGGCTCGGGGACAGAGGTGTGGCTACGGTCATTGGGGCGTCGTTGTTTAGCGGTGGACTTTGGACCAACCTCTGCGGGGATCGTGGGTTCAAGGCTCATCGCCGGCAGAGTGCGTTTTTCGGCGGCCGGGTCTCTCATCGCCCCCCCTCGTCACAACCCAGGGCGGTGAGGCAATGGGAAGCCATGAGCGAAACATCAGAACAAATTCTGATCTTCCGTTTAGAAGATGATGTCTGCGACGCCAGGAATGGCAGTTGGACGAAAATCCAACCTGAAATGGTTGTTTACTTTACCTATTTTTTGCTTTACTTACATTCATGAGAAATTCACACAGTCCTCAGAAAAGAGGAATCTAGCCCTAGTGGAAGGCTTGGGGACAGAGGTGTGGCTACGGTCGTTGGGGCGTCGTTGTTTGGCGGTGGACTTTGGGCCGACCTCTGCGGGGATTGAGGGTTCAAGGCTCATTGCCGGCAGGGTGCGTTTTTCAGCGGCCGGGGCTCTCATCGCCCTCCTCGTCACAACCCAGGGCGATGAAGCAATGGGAAGCCATGAGCGAAATCATCAGAACAAATTCTGATCTTCCCTTTGGAAGAAGCTGATGCCGCGATTCCAGGAATGGCAGTCGGACGAAAATCCAACCTGAAATGGTTGTTTACTTTACTTACTTTTTACTTTACTTACATTCATGAGAAATTCACACAGTCCTCAGAAAAAAGGAATCTAGCCCTAGGGAAGGGTCGGGGACAGAGGTGTGGCTACGGTCGTTGGGGCGTCGTTGTTTGGCGGTGGACTTTGAGCCGACCTCTGCGGGGATTGAGGGTTCAAGGCTCATTGCCGGCAGGGTGCGTTTTTCAGCGGCCGGGGCTCTCATCGCCCCCCTCGTCACAACCCAGGGCGGTGAAGCAATGGGAAGCCATGAGCGAAATCATCAGAACAAATTCTGATCTTCCCTTTGGAAGAAGCTGATGCCGCGATTCCAGGAATGGCAGTCGGACGAAAATCCAACCTGAAATGGTTGTTTACTTTACTTACTTTTTACTTTACTTACATTCATGAGAAATTCACACAGTCCTCAGAAAAAAGGAATCTAGCCCTAGGGAAGGGTCGGGGACAGAGGCGTGGCTACGATCGTTGGGGCGTCGTTGTTTGGTGGTGGACTTTGGACCAACCTCTGCGGGGAACGTGCGTTCAAGCATCATCGCCGGCAGGGTGCGTTTTTCAGCGGCCGGGGCTCTCATCCCCCCCTCGTCCCAACCCAGGGCGGCGAGGCAATGGGAAGCCATGAGCGAAATCATCAGAACAAATTCTGATCTTCCGTTTAGAAGATGATGTCTGCAGCGCCAGGAATGGCAGTCAGACAAAAATCCAACCTGAAATGGTTGTTTACTTTACTTACTTTTTACTTTACTTACATTCATGAGAAATTCACACAGTCCTCAGAAAGGAGGAATCTAGCCCTAGTGGAAGGCTCGGGGACAGAGGTGTGGCTACGGTCGTTGTTTGGCGGTGGACTTTGGACCGACCTCTGCGGGGATCGTGGGTTCAAGGCTCATCGCCGGCAGAGTGCGTTTTTCGGCGGCCGGGTCTCTCATCGCCCCCCTCGTCACAACCCAGGGCGGTGAGGCAATGGGAAGCCATGAGCGAAAACATCAGAACAAATTCTGAACTTCCCTTTGGAAGATGACGTCTGCGACGCCAGGAATGGCAGTCGGACGAAAATCCAACCTGAAATGGTTGTTTACTTTACTTACTTTTTACTTTACTTACATTCATGAGAAATTCACACAGTCCTCAGAAAAGAGGAATCTAGCCCTAGTGGAAGGCTCAGGGACAGAGGTGTGTCGGGACTATGGTGGTTGGGGTGTCGTTGTTTGGCAGTGGACTTTGGACCGACCTCTGCGAAGATCGTGGGTTCAAGGCTCATCGCCGGCAGGGTGCGTTTTTCGGCGGCCGGGGCTCTCATCGCCCCCCTCGTCACAACCCAGGGCGGTGAGGCAATGGGAAGCCATGAGCGAAATCATCAGAACAAATTTTGATCTTCCCTTTGGAAGATGACGTCCGCGACGCCAGGAATGGCAGTCGGACGAAAATCCAACCTGAAATGGTTGTTTACTTTACTTACATTCATGAGAAATTCACACAGTCCTCAGAAAAGAGGAATCTAGCCCTAGTGGAGGATAGATGAACTAATGCTGCCAGTGTGGTTCAGACGTTTGTTCGACCAACTCTCTGCAGATCACCGAATTTTTGTTGATAACTTTTTACAAGTGGTATGAGAATAATTTCCTCTGACGATGCTCACTTCCATTTGTCAGGGTCGATAACAACCAAAACTCCCGAATTTATGAGTACCAGAATCCAAGGGTGATTCAGCAACAATAAATGTACCTAAAGCGATGCACAGTTTGTGCGGGTTCTGTGCTGGTGGAGTTATCAGACCCTACTCTTTTAGAGGATCAAAACAGAAATGCCGTAACTGTGAATAGGGAAAATAATTTCTGAATGGTTATTGCCCGAACTGGACGAAATTGGCGAGTTTGAAGGATTTTGGTTCGAGCAGGATGGGACAACTTGCCACACTTGCACTTTAGCGAGAAAGGGACTCATGAGTGGTCAGGACGGTCCTGCAACCTGACTCCACTCGATTATTTCTTTCAGGGGTTCATAAAGTTGAAGATTTCTTTAAAACATCTCAGACGATTGACCTTTTTAAGCAGGAAATCTGGCGATTCATTGCCACCATCGATCTGGAAACCTGCAGGGGAGTGATCGAAAAATTTGATGACCAGTTGATACAGTGTAGGGCGAATCTGGGTGTACTATGCTCAAAGTGATTGTTCACACGTAAATCGAAGTTCATGTAGAACGTTTTTCAATTAAAATTTCCAAGTTGAGCGGAAATTGAGTTTTTTATTGGAGTTTAAAATTCGGCGCTACTTTGCGAACACCCTGTATTCAGGGTGTCCCCCGGAAAATCTCGGAAGTCGATTCTGCAACTAATTTAAGTAAGAAAATGCAATTTGGCTTTAACTCCCTGTTTTCCAAGTTTTTTCAATTTTGCCAATTTGACAAAAATTACTGTTCGAGTTGATTTTTCGGAAGCACTAGAAAGATGGAAAATTTAACACCCTTTCCAACAATGCCCAGATTTTTACATTTTAAAATTTTTACGGTAACAAGGTCAAAAACACGAAAAAAACTCTTGAAATTGAAAAAAAAAACTTGCGAAACACGGGGTTAACGCAAAATTGCTAGGAGGCATTTTCTCACTTGAATTAGTTGTAGAATCGACAACCGAAGTTTTCCGATCCTTAACCTTAATAGGACCACGGTGTCATCGGTAACCGAAATTAAATTGCAATTTTCAATTTAATGGATAGCAGAATTTTTTGTGGGCTATGAGAAATCTCAAAGTAGAGTTATGACAAAAACTTCCAAGAAAATCAATTTTTTAAAAAAAGTCAAAATTTTTTCAAATCATTTTTTGATTTTCAATAAATAATTTACAAAAAATGGTTCAAAAATTGAGCTCCGTTCATTAATTTTAATTAAATTTAAATTTAAATCTAGTTAATCTGGTGACACCTTGGGACAGCTGTGGAATTCCCAAGATGTTTTCGGTGACACTAGTGACACCATGGTCCAATTAGGGTTAACATGGAACACCCTGTGTATTATAGTAGTCGAGTTTCAGCTTTCATCTGGATTCATATCAACTACATACCTGCGTCATCACAGTCGAGTGTCCCATTCCAGGGAGCGGCGCCTCTTCACCGACTTGGAGATCCATGTACACCAATTTGTGGGAAAACGTGGAGAATTCATTACTGAAGCAGACCGCGTACTCGCCTTGATTTTGGGTGACGAACGTGTGAGAATCGAACTGAGATTTGACTTGTCGGTAAATGATCTCCTTACGGGGATCCTGAAGAGTCACATCTACGTCGTAAGAGCCACCTGTCACCACCTGAAAGTTTTATGATAATCAACAACCCAAATTTGCCGTAAAATTATAAAAAAGAGTATTAATAAATATTGTTTTTAAAGAGGGGTCGGTTATAATCTCGAGCTTTAATCTTAGCTCATGAATGTGTTGAATCATCAAAAATTAAATTCCCTCCACCGGGGATCGATCTCCTATAGTTCCAATTCTGAATCGGAGCTCCTACCACATGAGCTAAGGAAGCAAATGGACAGACATGCGAAGAGGTCGCTGATCACAACATCCCCCCCGGTAGGAAATCTTAGGTTCTCCGTTACCTAGTCAGGGAGGCTGCTTTGGCCGGCCTTTTACAACCCATTGAGAACGCGTATTTTTGACTGGCTTCGGAGTTTTTTGTTATAGTTCCTTATTGACGGGGCGGGGGATCTGCTGACCTCAACGTTTGTCCGAATAGGCGGTGGCTCGACTCGTGTCTTGGGAGGGTTGTTTTGATGACCTAATGTTAATGAATTATTGTTTCTCCGAGTAATGCTGAGGAAACCATTCGGGTCCGTTACGACTGCGCCATACTGTTGTATCATCAAAAATTAACTTCCCTCCACCGGGGATCGATCTCCTTTAGTTCTGATTCTGAATCGGAGCTCCTACCACATGAGTTAAGGAAGCGAATGGACAGAAATGCGAAGAGGTCGCTGATCACAACAAATTATGACAGAAGTCATGCAAGTCATCCGACATTTACGTGATTATAGCATCTTTACCGACAGTTTGCTTTGAGAACGGGGTGAATATTTCCTCTGGTGCTTTAAAAAACTTCTGGTTTTTCTTTGGCACTCTTTGCTACTTTGCTTTCTTTGGCACATCCTTCTTTTGTTTTGATAAGAGGTAATGGTGTCTTTGGTCGTTTTAGTCCTTGGTGGCTCCTGTGCAAGTGAATGGCTACTGTTTCCTCTTCAATCTCTAGTGCAAGCACTATAATGGAGTGTCTATACTTGATTGAACGGAACTTCAGCGTTCGATTCTACAAGGTATTTCCAACAAAAAATGTCTCCACTTTCTAGCGATCAGAATTATTTGGAAGTAGCTACTACCTAAGGATTCAGCGTGAAAAACTACGTAGGAAATGAAACAAAATTCGTCAAGTCATCTTGAGATCGAGGGTGACCATACTAAGGATGGGTATCGATACTCGATATTTCAAAATATCGATACTTTCGTACCGATACTCGATATTTTAGTACCGATACTGCACTATCCGATATTTTTGGATATCGATACTTTGGATCCGATATTTCTAAATATCGAATATCGATACTGTTCTCGCGGAAAATTCAACATAATGGCTAAAAAATGAAGATAGAGAGGCTTTTGGGTCATTACTCTTTGGTTGCACTTATTAGTGCAACCAAAGAGTAATGACCCAAAAGCCTCTCTATCTTTATAAACGTTATTACGTTTATTTCATGGAAAAAATCACTCTGCTTGGACTCCTAATAGTGAAAAATGAATAAAAGTTGTTGAAAAAATTATTTTTCTTGAGAAAATTGTATGATATTAATAGTTTGTGACACTAAAGTATCGATACTCGATATTTTAAAATATCGATACTCATGCCCTACGATACTTGGGATATCGATACTCAGATACGATACAGTATCGATACAAAATATCGATACTTTTATAACGATACCCATCCCTAGACCATACACCGCGTAAAACACTCGATTTCTTGTACCTAAAACACACGTTTTTTGGCAATCAAACTCGATTTACTCTTCCAATTTGAATTTTGAAAAGAAAAATTGATAGACCGTTGGAAAGCTGACAATTTGAGCATGTTTTTTCCGAAGAACGCCCATGTAAACTTGAATTTAAAAAAAAAATCAAATTCCAAAAAAATTTGAAGTTTGCTTTTTGTTATGATTTTTTAAAAATGTTTACATGATTTTGGTTTTGCACTAGGTAGCTAGGAAATTTAACGCTCTTTCCAACTATATCCGCAAATTTGGATTTACTTGGTAGGTAAATAACAGGAGTTATGACAGGTTTAATGACCTAAGGTCGAAAATACGAAAAAATCTTTAAATTGAAAAATGAGGGGTAAAAACAAAACTGCTGTGAGACATTTTATGTTGGAAATACCTCGTAGAATCAAACCCTGAAGTTACGCCCAACTTGAGTGTAGGCACCCTGTGTAGCTTCATAGAGTGCATTCAACTTCCTTTCGTTCTTAGGGGCGCAAAACCACTACAATTTTTTTCTAGCTTTCCTTTTGGTTTGAACCACAGAGTAATGGAGACAAGTTAACAGAGAAGACAGCCAACGTTAAAATGGTGTGCAAGCATTTTTGAGGCTGCCTCAGTTGCGCTATCTACTTTCAGCTAGGATTGAGGAACTACTATGGAAGTGGTGGGGAGGGGGAGGCCACACTCTTCATACCGTTTCTTTTCAAATCCTTTCGAATGACCGGAAATTGATAACTTTTCGTCTCATCATCATTTAGATTTGCAAAAATTACTTGGAAAAACCAATCGAGGAGAAAGGTATATTCAGAGTTCCTCATGCAATTGTTGTCCTCCCTATCAATTTGTTCTCCCTATCGCCAGCAGTTCAAATATTCAATTGACAACTGCCACCCAAAGAAACGTTTTGAAACCCAGTGTATTATTTTAAATCGTTTGATTTTTTTCGTACATATCGCGAATATTAAAAATGAAAAAAAAAATCGCGAATGTTATCAAATTAATTACTTAGATGCAGCCAGTAACGCACCAAGGAGAAAAATCTGTGATAAACAAGGTGACTTGTTGTGATGAGGTTGGGAACAAGTGATCATGAACGCTATCTGTTGCTTTCCGCTATAACTAAGTCCTGGAGCTCCACCAATCAGAACGCTTCTCGGGCTCCCACATTCAGCTTTCAGCCCAGTGGTTTGAACTAATGCTGACTTCGAATGGTAAATAGGTTTTCTTTCATTTTATAGGAGTGGAGGACGCCTACTACTTCTCTTTCTAGTTGCTCTGACAGCCACACGTAAGTTTATGCTGTAGGTGATTTACTCTACATAAACACAAGAATATACCTATTATAGGTAATATATAACGCTATATTGTATGCATGAGAACGTACGAAACTGTAAAATATTAGGAAGAGAATGAGACAAAATTAGGTGCGACGAAGAAATAGAAAAATCCTTATCAAGGCTTGACCTCACATGCACTTTTCAATCAAGCTATTTTAAAATGCCTACTATCCACGAACAAGCCAAGATTGAATCTAAGTTAGGGCCATTTTTCTTGAGACTTTCCAAGTTGACTAAAATTGGAAAATTTTCCAAGACGTCACTCTGTTACCATTTGTGTAGCGTGATCACGTCTCTCGTCCCTCACGCCGTACCATCTGCGGCCCGGGTTTAGGGCTCTCGCCGTTAGTTTGACTCGTGTTGCCCGTTTAGTTCGATGTTTTTCGATAGTTTCATTGTTTTGAGATTAGTTGAGATGAATAAAAACCGAAATCGTCTCAATTATAGGCGTTTTTTACGCTCATTAAAAGGTCGAAAAAACTGCCAAGTGCGACCTATGTGGTCAAGTTTGTAGTTTCAAAACTACCATTACCTACAAATTAAAAAATATAATTCGTAATATAATTTTCCCTATTTGCTGTTCCTTCATTCGTTTCAATGGCGGGTGCGCCTTGATTTTTTTAGATTTTTAATCGAAAGTAGACTACATCCTGAGAATTTTGGCGCCAACCGCGACCTTCTAGCGTGAGTAGATCTGTTTCTATGATTTTTCAAAGTTTCGACCGTTTATGACGTCACGCGCCCCTCCCGCCTGGGCGGGACCCCCCAGCCCACTGTGACGTCATAAACGTTCGAAACTTTAAAAATTCATAGGAAAAGATTTACACACGCTAGGAGGTCGCGGTTGGTAAGAAAATTTTCAGAATGAGGTCTACCTTAGATTAAAAATAAATAAACAGTTTTTCCTACCCAGGCGCACGCCCTATTGAAGATAATATTGAGGTGAAAATGTACCTATATTACCTAACAATAATGAAACGACTGTGATAAATTCTTTTTTTTCTTATTTAGGGACGGCACGATACCACCGATATATCGGAGTATCGATACTTTTTTGGTATCGATACCGATATTTGTATCGATACTTTTGATGCAAAACTCCAACCGATATATTGGTATCGATACTTTTGCTTAAAATATCGGAGGTATCGATACTTTCTTGACTATTATCGAAAATTTTGCCAAAGTAAATTGATGAAAAAATACCAAATAAGTAGGTAATTAGAGAATAATACCATGTATTGTCTGCCATAGAATAACACTCAAAATAGGCTCAGAATAGTATCAATCGGAACGATATGTCGCCACGATAGCCTCAAAATAGTGTCAATATCCAATGTGAGTTTGGAAGGAATTTAAACCCGTTTTCCCGAACTTACGAGAAGAGGGAGGCATGCGAAATATTAATCGTGATAGCGACATCAGTGCGAACGGCTTTTTTCGAATAATAATAGTATTATTTGTATTGTAACTGATTTATTACTTGATCCTTTTGATTTCTAGAGGAAGAAAAACATCATTTAATTGAACAGAGATTGCAACCTTGCAAATAAGAATTAGAATTGAAATAAAATGGAATGATTACCTATTCATTTTTATTAAATTTTGAAATATTGGCTTTTTATTACATTTTTAATGATATTGACTTCTATTAATTTTAAATTATTGTTTAACAAAATGTATTGCCTTTTTTTTAAGGGTTTTTTTTAAGTGAAAAATTGCATCCAGTTTTTCCCCTACAGGCCACGTGTCCCTATTTGGGTCACGAGCCATTTTTGATCAAAATGAGCCAAAAGTTGAAGAAATTGTACTACATAACTCAAAAATTATTCAGAAAACGAAAGGTAAGAAAAAATGTGCTTGGCCCTGGGGAAGGTTCCCACTTTTTTGGCATGGCGCTCAAAGTGTTAACACTTTTTTTGGAGTGAAAAATCATCGGTTGGTTAATTTGAAATATCGGTGGTATCGATACTTTGAGCCGATATTACCGAAGTATCGATATTTTATATTATCGGTATCGAAAAGATATCGGGGTATCGATACTTCCTGAGAAATATTGTATCGTAAGGAGTATCGTGCCGTCCCTATTCTTATTTATTCCATTTTACCAACCAACGGAGAACTATGATGACACTGTGACCACGATCGATAAATTAATTATTTCAGAGCTATAAACATATTAACCTGATTGCTGAGTGTCTCATACTGCTTAAATGGGTAAAACGTAACATATCGATACCTTAAAGCACAAAGGGGCTATGTCCAAAACGGAAGTTTGAGAAAAACTCAAAAGAAGTTATCACCAGTGCACAATTTCTTAAATAATGGCTTATTACACCAATCTCTTTGATTTCTACAAGAAATTTTCGAGCTATAATCGTCAAGAAGATCAATGTTAGTTTTGGTTAAATTTGAGTTTTTCTGAAGTTGAAAAAACATTTAAAATGTGGAAGATGGATGGACATAGCCCCTTTGTGCTTTAAGGTATCGATATAAATATGATGGAGAAGTTTATAAATTTTTTCTCAACGAACAGAACCAATTTTTTTTTTTTATAAGAAATATGAGACCGATACGCTATAATAGTTGCGTCTATTGGGGCAAGAACTCAAGTTACGGAAATCACTGCTGGTAACGAGTCACTTTACACCGAGCAGCGCCGCAGTTGCAGGATGCGCTTCTCTGTCACCCTATTACAAAGTCACCTATTACTGGAACCTATCACCTGTCACGTTGTCACCTATTACCAAAAAGTAACCGTTTCGCACATCACTAATTTATAAGCCATTCGGGCCTGAAACTCTTTTCCAATGGCAACCCCAGGCAGTGAGTGAGTACAAGAGGATTTAACCTGACATTCTTGAGCAACCAGATAAATTAATTCCCATTCAGTAATTAGAATAGGTATTAAGGATACAGGAAGAATCGACCAATATCAGGCCCATGGACCTCATCCTGCTGTTAATCGAATGCATGATGTACATACAAAATGCACATGTACATATTTGTTAATCTCTCGATGAAAAATATCGTCGCATGCATCATGGCACATCTAACATTTTGTCAAAAATGAGGTTAGAACGGTTTCTTATTTGAATTTTCGCGTCTGAGCGGACTTAGTTTTTTTGATAGCTCCACTTGAAACGCTTTGTTGTAATTTCTGATTTAGTTATTATAGCACAACTAAAATCATCTGACATCTTGGCACATCTACAATCTTCAACATGGCGGAAGGCTACAGCTCAGATGACCAGCTGGGTTCTGTTTGACTACGTTAATGATTAGGGAGTATTTCCTGAAAAATTATTTTGTAATCTCTTCTCCACTAAATAAACTTCAATAAAAACAAAATACCATGTCCCAAGCTATCTGGAATGAAAACTAATTCTTCGTTGAAAGTTGCAGATTTACTTAAGTTGCAGATTGCCATGATATTTCATGTTTTTCTAGCAGCGTTCCTATAGAAAAGTCATTGCCAATTTCAAGGGGAAAAAACGCCCTAAGTCTCAAAAATACCAACAAAAAAACTGATTTTTATTCACGATGTATGACAAATGAGGAATTTCACCGAATTCTGTTTGCATTTTTCCTGAATAGTTAATGGTGTGGGATAGATGAAAATCGGGTTGATTTTGGAAATAAGTCTCCTGTTATTTTTGGGAGACAATCAAAATTTTTGATTTCAAAACTAACCGGGGAAAACGGACGTGAAGCGGGAACGCTCGCTGATTGGGCTGTTCGAATCGCCCTCTCCTCCCAGTGTTGCCCATTGGGACGACAAAATCGTGTTTTCTAAGAGAAAAGTTATCAAACAAAAACAGAGGAAACCTAATTTCCCCATCTTGCTTTTTCTATTTTTTTTCTTCAGTTTTTTCGATTTCGAACTTTACTTTTTCGTGAAATTTCGCATCTGGGGACTATAGATTTCTCGATCTCAGCGCTTCAAGCGGCCATAAATGAACTATTCCGGGATGACGTCATTTTCCCGGTTTTTTTAAAGATTCGTATTTTCTACACTGTTTTGTTTATTCGTAAATTAGGAAGTTCGGGCTGAAAGTTTGCCTTAGGGGGTATTTCGAGGTGCTGAATCCGATTTGGGGGTCAAAAATAGGAAATTCCGACATGGTGAAATTCCTCATTGTTAGGAGGAAGACCCTAACCACAGTGCGGACACGCCTTTCACTCATGACCTTCCTTATAAAAGGCCAAAACAGGCCCAATTCTGGCATTCTAGTTTACCGACCAAAAAGAGACTCTCTCCAAAAACTTCTCTCTTAAAGTTTTTGGGACCTTACAGCTAAAATTTAAATTCTTAAGTTTCAAGTTGTAAGCCAGAAAGTAGTAAGGCGCCAGTAAGTGTCTCCATCACTTTACAAATCTCTCTATTTACAAATTGGAAATTAGCTAGGGTGTAGTTCGTTATCCGCCCCATTTTGTTCTCTCTTTTGCAAGCACACCCGACCACCTTTTTCATTATTTGAGGAGTGTTCCGTAAACTAGATTTCATCTTCTTGAGCACAATCGTGACGAATTATAATTTTGATTGGTTAAGATTGGGAAATTAGGTGTTGAAAAAAGTGGGGGGCGAATACCGAACTATTTCTCTAGTGAAAAAGCCCCCACATAGTTAATAATGAAAAACACAACATTTTTGGTTTAAATAATTCATTTATTAATATGATTATTACTTCTGACACATATTGTGGTGTTGTATTATTCTATGGTTGGGTCATACAAATTCTTGATGCAGTCCAAAACGCTGCAAATTATTACACAACGGTTTATTATTTTTATATAGACCACTCGTCTACAAAATCACCAACCATCCAATATGAAGAGAAAAATAAAAAAATTAAAATAAAATCAAAAATAAAAAAAATCCAAAAAGAATCGAAAAAATCAAAAAAAAAAAAAATCAAAATCACCAACCATCGATTGCATTTCGGTCAGCTCTAATTTGAACGGAGATTAGGCCTCTTTTGCGATTCACACTCGTGTTTTGATTTATATATATATATATTTCAATATAAACCCTTAAATTTTCGTAGGGAGCGAACGGTTTGTCCTACAGAGATCCGCGTGGTCTCAAAAAATTCTAAAAATTCTATAGAATCTTAATTTGAAGGAAAAACAATACCTTTATATCGAAATTTTTTGAGTTAGGGCGTTTTCAAAATTTCAAATTGATTTTGGAACCCTTAGGAGTGACCTACATCAACCAAAAGCTTCGGGGCACAACTAGACCCCAAATGGAGCCTACATACCAAATTTCATCAAAATCGGTCAATGCTAAGTGGCAAAAGTGCCGCGTACGGCGTACGGCATACGGACGGCCAAATTTTTATTCGATTTTTGGATTCTACGTACCTTGAAACGTAAACCATCAAATTTTGAGGGGGTGTTAAAATTTTTTTTTTCTTGGTCGATTCCAAAGGTTCATTATTGAAAATAATAAACCAAAATGCTCAAATGGATCTATGCTTCTCGAACGTTGACCTACGGTCGGAAGTGATTTCACCGCTACAGTCAACATCGTTTTTATTTTATTTATGAGCATCGCATCTCAACCTCTTAACTTTCGATCAAAGTTATTCTCTGCCTCACCAGTTATCTCTCCCAAGAAAACGTCCCAGGCCGAATCAATGCAATTCGGTCGTGGGGGCGGTTTATCGAACTTTTTCTCTAGGGAAATAGTTCGGTATACGCCCCCCACTTTTTTCAATGTCTAGTTTCATTGCTTGGAGTATTTGAAAACATAAGTGCGGTATATTATTCATACAGTACATGAAATCTAGTTTACGGAACACTCCTCAAAAATTGAAAAGGAGGTCGGGTGTGCTTGCAAAAGAGGAGAACAAAATGGGGGGCGGATAACGAACTACACCCATTAGCTAAAACTAAACTACCTATCATAGATCGAAAATTTAAGTGCTTGCTGTACTTTGTACCTAATGATAGAAAAAAATCTAAAAATAGAAAAATTTCAATACCCGTGTTAGTACTTCTAATGTGATATTAGGCAATCTTGGTTCTTGACTTGAGATTGTGCCTTGGGAAAACTAAAAACGTGATTTTATTGGTGGTTTACGATTTCACAAATGAAACCTTGAAACTTCTTCACTCTCTTCTGAAGATAAAGTTTTCATTAAAATAGTGACTTCTCCATAATATTATACCTATTACATTTTGCTTCCGAGTCTACCAAGGTTTTATGGTTGAAAAAAAAGTTCTCCAAAATCAGAATTTCCACTCGTGTTTTACGTTTTCCTTCCTGAACAATTTTGGTTCCGTGTCTGTCTGACATAAAACTATCGAAGTTATTGTCCGATTTCGATGAAATTTTCAGAGATTGTGGAGATTTGCAGAATTGCAATGATTTCTCTTTTTCAATTCTCGTATTCGTGTTTTTACTCTGTGACGATCGTACTTTTACAGAAGGGGCAAACCGATTTGGTTTGTTCCCGATTTGTTGGAGCTACGCCTAGGGGGATATTTGATTCATAGAGATATGAATCGATATCCTCTTCGGGCCGGCTGATTAATCTAATCACTGGTTTGAGGGGGTAGGGTCGTCACCCTCCTCTGACTAACTTATGAACAATTAGGTGAATTTCAATCTGAAATTCAACCTATATTGTTACAACTCGAAGGATAAATTTCATTGTTTTTCAGTAATCTACATCACTGCCAGCTACAGAGTATTGCCGTTTCATCATGAAACAACTGAGAAAATAAGGTACATCATAGCACAAGTGAGAGGAAAATTTCAACAGCAGCACATCTGCGAGATTTTTTGACACATGATGTTTACTGTACTATTAAATGCAATTCAAGTTAGCAGACTGTAAATAAAGGTAGGCCGACGAATAAAAATTTAAAAACTATAAAATTTATCGACCAAATCGGTTTTTTTTTGCTCTCCTGAAAAGTAGGCAAAAGTTAGATGTGCCATGATGCATCTAGCGACGATATAACGAATAGGTACGCTGGAAATGTAAAAACTGCGGTAATAACGGGCCTTTATAAGGCAAGTGTCACTTCCACAGCTGCTATTACAATACTGACATAAGATTGGTTATCATTCACGTCAATGTGACTTCTTTTTCTGCATTTTTGAAGGAGGAGAGATTAGAAGTAGCAGCCTACTGATTAAACATTGAAATTGTCTTACCTCAGACAACATAATCATACATTAAATTCAGTATCACTTATCTGTCGGCAAGACCACGTCAGACCTTCATAATTTTCATAATCACCCACCTTGAGGCCTCCCAACTGACGGAGTCATACGCAAGCATGCATTTATTTATAGTTTCACGAATTATTCTGGTAAGTAGGTACCTGGAATTCGAGGGTACACGACGTATTACTTGGAATAACTTCGTAAAAACAATCCTTGGCGTTATCCAACAGCTCGAAAGTGAGTTCGACGGACGCCACCTCCACCACGGCGAGAGCTATAAGGCAAAGCAAACTTTTCCCCGGCAACACCATCGTGAGTTGAATGAAAATGGGTGAAATTAATCTTCAAGTTCCGGAAAAGGGAATTAATAAATAGAAAAATTGACTAATAACCGCGTCTTATCCGACATCACAAACTAATTTCGAACAACCATCGCCATCGTAATCGGCTGACGGGAAAGGAACGTGGCCGTGGAACGTGGATATGAAACTGTCATCCGATCCATACGAACAATGGATACTACCGTAACACAGAGAAGGGATAGAGTCATTTGATTTCAAATTCAGGAAACAGTAAGCAATTAATAGTAATAATAATTATTACTGGTTACTACATGTAATTATTACATTTATGCATGAAATAATTTATTACACAAATTTGGTTTTGCTAATTTGATTACGGACATTTTGATTTGTACTGTTGGCAACACTCAATGCGCGTGACAAACGATTTTGCTTGTAGTTGTAACCTACACAAGTAAAACCTTTTGATCTTCCCCGGATTTTTAGCTTTCGGTGGATGACTAGTGGCATTTTTGTGTGGAAATTGATTATAATTCTACAGTTGATCGTTGCGTAGCAGATCGGAGTAAGAAATTCGATAGTTTTGTAGAAGTTAAAGTCGGTTTACACAATGGAAACAGTTTTAGGAATTCGGGCCAATGATTTTTGCATGCTCGCCACGGATATGACAGCCGCTCAGAGCATCATCGTGTTGAAAACAGAAGAAAAGAAGATCTATTCAGTCTCCGACAAGCTCATCATGGGAGCCATCGGTCAGCAAGGGGACGCTCACCAGTTTGCCGAGTATATCGTTAAAAATATTCAACTGTATAAAATGAGAAACGGCTATGAACTGTCGCCCAACGCAACGGCTCATTTCATTCGCCAAAACCTCGCAGAGTATTTGAGAAGTCAGACACCCTACAACGTGAATCTCCTCCTCGGAGGGTATGATCCCAAGGAAGGTGGGAAGCTGTTCTTCATGGATTATCTCGCTTCGTCCAAGGAAGTCAAGTTCGGTTGCCACGGATACGGCGGTATGATTGCCCTCTCCATCCTCGACAGGTAAAGTTGAAATTACATGTTTGTTGGTTTATGATATAATAAATTGGATTAAAACCACCGATAGTTAGGCGCATACCACAAAATTCGAACGCTAACGTTCTCCGATACTTAGCTTGCACCTGCTCAGCGTAGAATTAGGAGAAGGAGGCTCCACTCAACACGAAACGGAGTGCTGAAGAGAACGCCTCTACTAACACTGATCTGGCAAGCTGCTTAAAAACTAACAGAATTAAGGAAAAAGCAGGAGATGGAGATGAGTAATGGCCATGTAAAGTTGAGCAACACCAATATCTCTGGGTTCGTTCGGTGGGGCAGTCCTGGACGGTCCAGGACTGGAGCAATCCAGGACTCGTGACGTCACAGAGTCGTCCTGGACTCCCGGTGTTGTCCGAACGCACACGGAACAGCACTGGAATCATGGTGAGATGTGGAATTTATTAATTTAAGACGATTTTAATTCAATATTTATTAATACGTCTTATTGATTTTATTCCTTTATGCATAGGAAGAATAAATGCTTCTATAATGAGGTTGCCTAATTGAAAGTTTCTTATTCCCGACTGGAGCTTCGTAAAACTACTTTAAATTGAAGTTAAGTTACGAGCTGAAGTTATGGGTTACGAATTACGAGTTTTTACACTAGTAGTGCAAAATTACTTACTTAGTTGTTGAGATGATTCTGCTGCTACCAATTCTTAGAAGAGTTGTCTTTAACCTCCTTTTTTACCAAGTGAACCTTTCTTTAGAGTAAGTACAGGTAGAGTCATATAAAAGGAAAGGCCATTTTCAACAAAACGCTTGTAGGTATTTAAAGAAAAATGAAAGTAAAACGCTTTACACTTGACCTGATGGGTATAATTTCAAATAGAGACAAAGCAATGGTTACGAAATTACGAAAATAAATTGAACGTATGTACAGACTTATGCTTCTTTACCAAAATCGTATTTCCTAAGCTACTCATTCTCAATTTCAAAGTTCTATCAAAAGTTTTCAAAGTTTTATGAATAGAGGTTAATATAATTACTGTTACTTTACAATACTAGTTTTCAATTCCACTTTTCTTATTCCATAAGTGCTAAGAGATATTTAGGTCGAAGGGGTCAGCAACATTCCAGAACCACGCAGTTTGGTGCCCGTAGTAGGTAGGTAGGCCACAAAAAATATCAAAACTCTGATGTTTTGCACTCAGTTCTCTTTGGACCTATTTGTGGACAATATTATGGAATAATGAAGAACAGAATGAACATTTTTAGGGAGTTTTATCTTTCGTCCCCAAGACGGTGAAAGTCCTAGGTTTCATCCCCATCAAAGAAGTTAGCTTTCGTCCCCGACGTTACGATTCGTCCCCGGAGCAAGTAATACGTTTCATCCCCGGTATTATGATTCGTCCCCAAAGTGTTAAAAAAAGGTTAAAATCACGTCATGAGCCACATCGTCAAATTCATTAAAAATACGTATTTACAAGAAATCACGGTTGCACGGGTGGAAAATGGGGGCGCAACTTCAAAGACAACACCTTAACTAGCTTATAAGCCGTAATCTCGTTATCCCGATGACGACGTATCCACTTTTCTACCCACCGCTGCGATTGTTGAACGGCTGGGCGAGGTGAATGATATAAATTGTTTCGCATTGAACGAGACATTTCAAGTTGGCGAGGCATGAAAATATGAGGATCCCGTTGGCCGCATCCTTATGCAACAAAAATTCCTCATCGCGAGATGTCCTTGTCTCCCAATGTTCGAGAGATTCGAAAACTTCGTCTCGTGACCTGGGCAGGTCGCCCCAACTCGTCGAAGGTCACTGCTATCTGAGAGTTCGATGTCATTATCTATCCGGGGATAAAAGACAACAGTCTTCTCGGAGCCGTGCTCGAGTAGCGGGGACGAAACATAACAACGCGAAGCGGACTTTCACCCGCGTGGGGATAAAACGTACGACGCCCCATTTTTATAGTTTGATGTATGTATCGACAGTAGGAAAACTGAAAGATGGCAAACCTGCTTGTGCAGAAAAATCGAGAGAGTTTTCGTACCAACTACTCTAGGAAGTGTTGATCACCAAATTCCAACACAACTTGTTGAATGTAGCTTTGATTCTCTGGCCTCAATCTCCGATAAATCAACTCCATAATGAAAATATCTTCAACCGAAAATAAACCTCACTCATCACGTCATTTTCATAATCAGAAGAATCATCCGACATCATAATTGGATTTTCAAAAAAACTTCTGAATTCTTGAAAGATTTGTCATTCGAACTCGAGAGGTGAGGAGCGGGAGAAAAAAGTGCAATGCGCATGCGCCGGACTCTACTTCGCTGAAATCTGGAGTAGGTTTGGACGACCCTGGACTGCCTCTCCAAACGGCCAAAAGTGGGCGTGGTCAACCCGGGACTGCCTCATCGAACAAACCTTCTTTTAAGGCCATATCACACGAGCGATTTTTTGGCTTTTTTCTGCTGGAAAATCGCTGGAACGTGAAGAGGAAGTTAGAATAAGTTAGGCGAAGTTGAAGAAGAATAACCGCAGAAAACTGCGAATAGGCATTCTGGTGGCCAGCGATTTTCACTCTAACGTGACTACAAGTTTTGGATCAGGTTATAGTAGTGTGGAATTCGGCGGCATACTTGTTGGAGGTTTAAAAATGAACGAAGAACTGATTAATTTTTCGCTGGAAAACTGCAGAAAACTGAACAGACGTCGACTAGTAGATCAAGGAATGCTACAACCACAAATTACTTATCGATGGAGAACCTTCGAATGGTTTCCTTCCAGCTTTTTTTCCCGCACAAAATGGCGGACTAGAAAAATTAGAACGCGTTCTAAATATTCCAAAGCTAGAAAAATTGCTCCACCAGGGTGCAGGCTATGCTATGGGGGGGGGGGGGGAAGTGGAATTAAAAACCCGCTGCATGGATACTTGAAACACTGTACTTCTTCCCTTGCATGGATACTTGAATCACTGTACTTCTTCCTCTTCACGTTCCAGCGATTTTTCTGCGGAAAAAAGCTGAAAAATCGCTCGTGTGATATGGCCTTTATGATACGAATCGATATCTATCAAGCCACTTAAAGGTTCCACACCTCACTGCTCAGCATTTCTTACTTCATAATGAGAAGCAACGAGAAGAGTACCAACTCAAGGATAATAATTTAGAACCTATATCATTTATCAAAGGTCACACACATTTGATTGCTCAGTATTACCTACTTCAGATGATAGGTAATCTTTCTTCTTCTTTTCTTTTCTTGGCTCTACAGCCCTGGGTGGGCCTTGGCCTCCTCCAAGATGGCTCTCCACTTCACCCTATCCTTTACCACATTCCTCCAATCCTGGCAACCAGTCCTGGCAACGTCCTCCTCCACATTGTCGATCCATCTCTGCTTAGGTCTTCCTTTTCCTCTGATCCCTAGCGGCTGCGCTTTAAAGAGTTTCTTCGCTGGATCATCGTCTGGAAGTCCTGCCACATGCCCAGCCCACCTGAGGCGCCCCAGCTTCGCAAAATGGACCACATCAATATCGCCGTACTGCTGGTATACTTCCTCGTTAGTTCTACGTCACCAGCTCCCATGGTCACAGACAGGGCCGAGGATCCTACGCAAAATTTTCCTTTCAAAAGCTCTAATTCTATTCTCCGACTGTTTGGTCATCACCCATGTATCTGCTCCATAAACTTAAACTGGACGTAGGAGCGTTTTGTATATAGTGAGCTTCGATTTTCTCGAGAGTGTCCGGGACTTGAATAATGGGAGCAGCCCAAAGTAACACTGGTTGGCAGACAATAGCCTCTTGCTAATCTCGACCACACTATCGTTTGCCATATGCATGGTGGAACCAAGGTAGGCGAACATTTCAGTCGAGCTGCCGAGAGTTATGGAATCAGGGAGTCTTGAGCTTGGGGTCGGGCCAGACACCATGTACTTTGTCTTATCCATGTTAATTTGGAGGCCCGTTTCCGCTGCTGCTTGTGACAAAGATTTGAAAGCTTCTTCCAAACTCCTAACAGTTCTTGTCATCAAGTTAATATCTTCCGCATAGGCAAGAACCTGTGTGGATTTGTAGAAGATGTTGCCTCGTGAGCTTAACCCTGCCAGTCTTACCACTCTCTCCAGTGCTATATTAAGAAGCAGACAAGCGAGAGGCCCCTGCCGCAGTCCGGCGTTGGTTTCAAACTCCTGCGAGAGGTTACCCCGAATCCTCACTCTACAGATTGTGCGCCTCATCGTCATCTCAACCATCCGGTACAGTTTCTCAGAGATTGCAAACTCCTGAAGGGCAACGTACAATTTCTCTCTGCTTATGCTTCCATACGCAGCTTTAAAGTCAATGGAAAGGTGGTGCAAGATGATAGGTAATCGGAGGGGTTCAGGGTCGACTTGCACAGACTCTAGCTTTTGACTATGAAACTTCTTGTTCCATCTCCTGCTCGTCTGTGAATCCCCACTGCGGACCTTTCTTTTTACTCCATGTTACTTAAGTCCCTGCACACCATGAGCTGGGAAAAGGAAAGTTCAATTAACGTTTAACAGCGTGATGAGTAAAGCCTTCACTTCCACCTCATTATGTCTAGTTGCTTGGAAGCCAGCAGGAGGAAAGAGTAGATCCATTGAAGAAGCTTTGAAACAGAGTAGCTACTCAATGACATTTAGATAATTTAGTTCTTAAATTAGGTCTACCATGTACTATGTACATTCAGATCTGCCTAGAAAGTGAAAATCTAGTTCAAAAGGAGTAACCAAAAATGTAAAAATTGCTTGTTACAGGTACAGCCGTCCAGATCTCACGGAGCAAGAAGCCTACGATGTTTTGGTTGAGTGTGTCAATGAAATTCGCAAACGTCTGATCATCAATTTGCCCAATTTCCACGTCCAAGTGGTGAACAAAGATGGAGTGAAAGTGCTCCCTAACATAACTCCAGCAACTGTGGGAAAACAACGAGCCTAAATGAGGTCATGGAGAGGACATATTGTACGATTTGGTTTTCTTAAGATTTCATGTCTATAATTCGTATTTTATAATAAATAATGTTTTTGCCTAGTTTACCTGCCCAAAATTGATTACCTAGTTGTTCATGGAAGCTATAATAGGCCTATGCGGATGGATGATGTTATTGAATTCAGGAGTGAAGGCAAATGAAATGATGAGTGATGATGCTGGGAGATGTTCGAGTACTCATTTCTACAGCCTAACTTCTTCCCCAGTCCAAAGTACTGTAAGTTAGCTTCAAAATGTTTGAAGATAACGGCACCGTTACTGACTTGCTAATATACTCTCATTGGGCGAGTTTCAAGTGGGGAAAACGGGGACGAAAAGACAATCCAACTGGAGTAAGCTTTTGAAACGAACTGGGGGAACGTGAAAGCAAGAAAGTCGACGCAACTGGGCTAATGATGAATACGCATTTTACTTAGTTCTTAGGTTATTATTTAATTCAGGTTCTGCACTGGTATCATCGCGAATGACACTGCGTGTCATGACTTTAGTGAGGTACTCGAGTTCGTCATACTCCTTCCAACGTAGGTAAGTAGTTCACGAGGAGCTTAACATGAAAGGTCGGAACCAAAAAATAGACACAAATCTGAACTGCAATGGGTTCAGTGACTCTTTCGCCCAGGTATTTTAGCAGCAGAAATTAGCCTCAGTCTCATCGGATTTCCTCGAGTTTCTTCACAAAGCTCCGAGTTCACCGAATGATTTTGTACTGAATCATGTCACTGTTGAAGAGGTTTATGCAACCATCATGAATTTGAAAAATAGTCATGCAGCTGATTTTATGGGTATAAACTCTGTCATTGTTAAGGCCGTGGCGCCTAGCTATCATTGAACCTTTAACATTTATCATAATCTTTGTTTCGAGAGAGTGGGATTTCCCGAATATCTGAAGATGTAATACCAAGTCAAATCAAGACGGTGTCAAGCTCTCATCGGTATCCTACAAGAACTAGCAAAGATATTGTTATACCGTTTACCCGCCTCAGCGTGGTCCTGCGATGTGATCCCTACCAGATCGGATCAAGATCATTTAATGCTTTACCCATCGATATCCGCAACCTCTCAGAGAAACCATTTACACGGATGCTGGCATGCTTACACATTGCCTGCGCTCCCTTCACCCACTTGTGATCGGCACTGCCCTAATTAAACTTGAAATTTGTAATTGTATCGACGTTTTTACTGCCTATTTTTAGGATTTGCAAATAAAAATCTTTTGAATTTTGAACGGTTCATCAAACGGTCCAAAACTTTTAACAAAAAACGCTGCAAATTATTACACTGTAACCGCCCTTCCCTGAAGCTGCAGTTTAAACTTCCCGCCGCCTCAAATGCACCCCAGCACACTCTGGCGGAAAAGCGCGCGCGACATCTTGCAGAGATACCAACAGCTGATGATAACCCGAACGAGCCACAGCCACCTGCACCTACCGCGCATGCGCACCGCTCCGCCCCACCACCGACTGGAGTGGGGGAGACTTCGAGATCGCCTCCCTCCGCATGACCCCACCGGTCATTCTACGGTTGCCACTGCTGGTGGAGAGAGAGTGAGTCAAGGTGTATACGCCCCCCCCCCCCCCCGATCCTGCAGTCGTACACTGTATTATCGCCCGTGAGCTGCCCTGCTGCCTGAGGATAACTCCGCAACTCTGCATCTCACACCGGACTCTTTGGATATCCGGCCCCTTCTTCTACACCGCCCTCGGGATCCACGGTAGGCTTTTGCCATTCCCTATAAACTTTCCTTCTTCGTGAAGACCTTTACTTCGAGCAATAGACAAGAGACTGAGAATTTAATGCTCATCATATAAACCATTTTTGCACTGTGCTTAATCATATTTAATATTGTAGATTGTATATTTTGTAAATTGTAACTTGTAAAACTTACCTTGTTTGAAGAGCTCATGGTATACGCCCTCAGCGTCCACCATCTAATATCGTACACCAAGTCGTAACGTAACACATAAAGATAATAATCTATTTTCTATAAAAGTACACATATACTTACCATATACTTACCATTGCATTTCAAGAGTCCAATTGATATTATTTTCATTGTTGAAGTAACTTGTACCTACTTGGCTAGAAATACATTTAAGAGTCGTGACGAAAAGCTGTCTTCTCAGTTAAAACTACCTTCAACCTCACTGCAATTTAGTTCATTCTTTGGGTCATTTCACTTAAATTGCCTATTAGGATCATTTTGCATTCAGCTTCATAATTCACAATAATCTTTCAAATATTCATTTAACTTCATTATATTCATAAGTCTTCGAGACGTCCTACAAACGTAGGTGGTGGCAGCTATCAACAGAAGGAACTACAAAGGTAAGAGAGATATATTTATTTGAGTGTTTAACCGACTCGATATCCCCCTTCGGTTGCATCCTTCAGAAGTAACCGAGAGTGATAAAAACGGGTTACAACACAATGGTTTATTATTTTTCTATAGATCACTCGTCTGCAAAGCCACCAACCATCCAACATGAAGAAAAACATCGATCGTATTTCGGTCAGCTATAATTTGAACGGAGATTAGGCCTCTTTAGCGATTCACACTCGTGTTTCTGATTTATCGTACGTCCAAATCTTAAATTCTCGTAGAGAGCGAACGATTTGTCCTACAGAGCTCCGGGTGGTCTCAAAAAATATTAAAAATTCTATAGAATCCTAAATTGAAGGAAAAACAATACCTTTATATCAAAATTTTTTGAGTTAGGGCGTTTTCAAAATTCATTTTGGAACCCTTAGACGTAACCTACATTAACCAAAATCTTCGGGGCACGACTAGACCCCAAATGGAGCCTACATACCAAATTTCATCGAAATCGGTCAATTCTAAGTGGCCGATTCCGCTTTTTTGGCCGGTTATTTGCCCATAACTTCTATACGAATTAAGCGATCGGAATAGTTCGACGTTAGGACCAACTAGACCCCAAATGGAGTCTGTGCGAAAGAACGGGTTTTTTAGACCGATTCTAAGGCCTTTTATGGCCCGGACGGACATTGCAAATTTGGATTCTACGCACCTTGAAACGTAAAGTGACAAAGTTTGAGGGGGGGGGGGGGGGGTATACAAATTTTTTGCGATACGATCACATAGGCTTATTATTAGAAATAATAAACCAAAAAGGACCGACCTTAAAACTGATGATGGCAACCCACTAAAAAAGAAAAAAAAATATGACAACTTATTCAGATAGGTAGGTAGGGTCGCATTGAAATCGCCGCTGAGTCCTTTCCAGACACCAACTTACGAAAGTAGATTCCTCTACTAGTGCAATACAAAACAGGAATAAGAGTGGGTATCATCATCAGAGGGTCAAAAGTATTTTCATCAGTCTATTAATATTTTATTTTAAAGGAGTTGTTTAATATCAAGTTAGTTTGCGAAGTCACAATATTGCTAGTTTTCTGATACTAATTCAGGCATTTCATATACATCTGTAGATACTAAACCACCTAGTTTAGATACTACTTTCCTATTTCAGATACGAAAATCTTTCTTTTTGACCGACTTCAAAACCACCATTAATGTAGGTACTATATTCAAATTAAAGTTCAGATTTTGAGCTGAAATGAGATGGTTTGTATGACTCCATTATACCTACGCTTCAAATCGAGGCTTGCAATTTCAATATTCCTTGACATGGATCATGATACATCATGTGTTAACGAATAGGTACTTACAAATAATTTTCTTTATCATGAAATGTTAATTCGTTCTTTATTGTTAATTAATTGCAAGAATATTACGTGATCGTATCAATTCAGCAATAGTTGTTCTATTAGGTATTTGTTCTTACCAACCTAGGTCGGCAACTCTCATAGATAAGGAATGCAGGTACCTAATTATTTGCCATTCACCTAACCAATCCTTGAATTTTACGTGTTTTCTCTTAAATTGAAATGAAGGAAAAAACTATCTTGAAAATTTGAGTACCACGGGGTAGAAATAGCGAAGAAATCTGTGCCTTTTGAAAGTTTATGACAGGTTCAAAGCTACCTACATCAATTCAGAATATGGTTAACTTCATTTTATTTTTGCAAATAAATATTTATTTATTAATTTTATTTACAAACAAATTAATGATTGGTACCTAGATGAGGAAACAAAACTTAAATCGATAGGTGAATCGATAATCGATTCTTCGAGTCGGGGGAAGCGGAAGGCCGCCATTGCCCTCGCTTCTTCAGTCACGTACGCTTGGGCCGCGCCCGGTCAACTACGCAGTTCTCGTAATTCCTAATTCTTGTCGCAGCATTACGTTTTTCTTTCATTCTTTGATTAATATAATTAATATACAGATGAATTATCCTGTTGGTTACCCCCCTAACTACCGTCAACGAGATAAAATGAGAACCCGTTTGACAAAAGAAAGGACCGAGAAACGTTGAAGATCTCAGATACCTACTAAAGTTACGTTTTAAAATACCTTCAACTCAGTTATGTTCTTTTTTCGTTCTCTCTCATGTACCTAGTGATACTTAGAGATTTCGTTATACGTTTATGATACCTTTGATACTCACCGCAAAGTCAGCTCGTCGTTTAGTTTTACATCAAGTAGGTAACGGTAGGTACCTATACAGATCGGTACCTGCCCTATATTTTGGTGCCCTTGAGATACCGCGGTGGTCCGATATCGTTTTGGTTTGTTGAAAGGGTCGAAAATAGTTTAAAAACGTGGTTGCTGATTTCGGAAAGATTGGTCCGTATTCACCTGACGTCCCCTGTAACTTTCCAATAAAGTCGTTGACGGACCATTTCTGTATATTAAAATTAAAGGTCTGATTAAAATTGAAATGGGTGTTATAATATATTTAAAATATAAAAGGGATGTCAAAGTTATAATTTAATGGATGTTTGAGTTATGATTTAAACGTTCCATGCATGTTCAAGTAGGTATGAGTTTGCCTAACAAATTAAAGCGATATCGAACAGTTACGTGATGAGAAGGTATTCTACCATGTGGGTGTAGCACATAGCTTCCTCAAAATCCAAAACATGGTTGGGTAGGTGATGGGGCAGGAGGCCGTTAAAACTGCCAGGTGCCTAACGAATTTGAGGGATATCAAACAGTTAGGTGATGAGAGGGCATTCTACCAAGTGGGTGTAGCACATAGCTTCCTTAAAATCCAAATTATTTTTGGGTAGGTATTGGGAGACGAGGTCCTCAGAACGGCAAAGTACCTAACAAATATTAGGGATATCGAGCAGTTGAGAGGCGTGAGGGTCCACCGAGTGGGTGTAGCACATAGCTTCTTCAAAATCCATAACAATGAAGGTTTGTAATGGGATAGGAGGTCGTCAGAACTGCAAGCTACTAACGATCCGGAGGTAATGATTTTCATAGGGGACCATCTACAGGCCAGTCCGCACAATCCCTAAAAAATTCGTTCAAATTAGACTGTAACTGCTTGATATTTCACCCGTTACAAGGATTTGCGGACAAATTGACTGACTGGCAGACAGACAGACTCGAAACCAAAATTATTCAGGAAAGTCTGAAACGTAAAACTCGATTGTAGATTTTGATTTTGGAAGACTTTTGACATGGAACATGTTTCAGCCGTGACCTAACTGGCCAAAAAGGTCACAAAATTGTGTTACGAAAATATCTCATGCATTTTAGGTATGCTGCTAGGGATAATATAACTTTTCTATCATCCAACTGACTAAAATCGTTTACCACTCATTGAAAAGCTATTGATTTATCCAACATTTTTTCTAACTCATGTTGCCAAATTTTCGTAACTTTCCCTAAAAAATAACATTCCCCTGCTACCTTAGTTGACTCCATAGAAAATGTGGACCGATGTCATCTATCCTAATATCGTAAACTATGGTTCGGAATAAAGAGTACACAGCCAGAACACATTGCACCCATTTTGCCTCAACGTACTACCTATTACAGCTTGAGCTCACGGTGCAAAGTATTCAAGGACAGAGTACCTAGTTCATAGTACAAAGTGCAGAGTTCAGAGTGCAGAGTGCAGAGTACCTAGGACGTGGGGCAGACACTATGGCCCCCAACACACGATTAGCCCTACGGCTCAAGCTCATGAGGTCACTACCTTTCACACAATGAGCCTTTTTCTCCCAGTCTTGCAAGTGAAGTCAGTATGGGTCCCTCACGAATTTAGAAATATGATGAAAAACTCTTTAAACTCCAGTTTTCACTCCTTAACTATTTATTTCTTGTCAAGTTTATATTTTGTTAATTTTGATAATTTATTTTTCCTCTTTAAAGAAAAACATCAATCGCATTTCGGTCAGCTAAAATTTGAAAATAAAATTCTAAAAATTCAATACTATCTTAAATTGATGGAAAAACAATAGGTACCTACAATTTTTTTTTAAATTTTGACCTACATTTTTCAACCCTTAGTAGTGATCTACATCAACCAAAAAATTCGGGGCACAACTAGACCCTAAATGGAGCCCACATACCGAATTTCATCAAAATCAGTCCATGTTAACTGAGGAAAGTGCCGCGTATGGTGGACGGACGGCCAAATTTGTATTTGATTTTTGGATTCTACGTAGGTACCTTGAAACGTAAACCAACAAATTTTGAGGGGGGTTAAACAACTTTTTTCTTGGTCGATTCCAAAGGTTCATTATTGAAAATAATAAACCGATACGCACGTCCATCATGAAGCCCATGAGCTTGAGCCGTAGGGCTCGCCGTGTGTTAGGGGCCTACAGATACTGAAACCACGGGCTAGTGAGTACATAGCACATAGTACAGATTACATAGTGCAGAGTACATAGGGCATAGTACAGAGTACGAAGTGCAGAGTACGTCGAAATTTTCAAGTTTCAATAGTGTGACATCGGTCTTCAAAATATTCTTTTCCACACTAAAAACTTCAATTTATAGGTAAGTAAAGTACTATAGGGAAAGGAAATTATTTTAATTCCATAAAATTATAAGATGAAATAATTTTAAATCCGATGCATAATATACGAACTCTAAACTTCAATATCAAAGTAGGTCCCTTCCTAATTTGATGATCACATCACGAATTTCATTGAAACTGTTGTGCAGATTTAACGCTAGCGTTTCCTCATTTGTTAGGTACCTACCAATGATACAACCACAATGACTTTCTTGGGGGTACATCTACATACCGTCTCACATTATCTCTGAAAATTTCATTGAATTTGGATACAAAAAATATAGAATTAGGTAGTGGTTGTTATACTCTGTTTTCGCGTGCGCCGTAGCTACTATCGATCCGGGGACGATGAGTTTCATAGGGGACCATCTACTCGTACATCCTAACCCGCACAATCGCCAAATATTTCATCAACATTGGAATTGGAAAGTAACGTCTTATTGTTTCTCCCGTTTCAAGGATTCGAGGACACACGGACTGACAGATTCGGAATCTAAATTGTTCTGAAACCTAAAAGTATTAACTTTTTTTATATTTATAAATGTAATGTTTTATTGTTACAACGGTAATAAATAACACTTCTAGGAACTTGAGTGGTTTAATTCACATTGTGTTATTCATAGAACACAACCTATAAAAATATCGTTGTACATGTAGGTACATAATCACTTCATTGAGTCGTAATGAGGTCCAAAAGTTTGACCCGCTTCAATCAACGTATATCGCTACTGCCCAGAACACTCAATACTTCGACATTCCTATAGGCATTTGTGCAGTCGGACTTCATTTTCCCCTTTTCGTCTTTTAATGATTTCATCAGCTGCCGCAACTTTGAGGTCGCGATGAAGATCAACTCTTTGAATATTCCTGGGGGCATTGACGATCACCCTAATTATTTCATTCTGCGTTGTTTGAATAGGTAATTTTAACGTTACTTTTTTTGGTGCAGCACCACTAAGGGCAGCCATACATCTAGATTGGTCAAATCACTTGGTTGTAAAGAAGCAGCTTATTGTGGATGGGCAGTTTTCTCTAGGCTTCCTCAATCGTAGTATCAACTGCTGGCTAGCCGTGTCGTCTGCATATCTGTGACAGCTTGCTCACATATCTGTGAGCTCCTGCAGGCTCTGGGAGGTCTCTTCTGCACTGGCCCTAGCACACTTCACTGTGGCACACCACCTCGAATCTTTCGTAAGCCAGTGTATTCGTCTTCATGCTCAACTCGGAATTGTCTTGCTGATGTGCCTTTAATATTTGGTAGAATTATAGTAGGAAGGTCTTTTTGCTGGAAGTCCCCTTTGTCAAACGCTTGCAAGACGTCCAAGAATACTCAGGAGCAGATCTGTATAGTTTCAAATGATTATACTTATAAAACTATAAAGAAATACTTATTCAATTGTAAAATGATGTTCTCTCAACCCAAATTGGTGATTATGGAAGAGATTTCTTTTCTCTAAGATAGATTTCAACCTTTTCAGTAGCAGCTTTTCAAATAACTTAAAAATTATTGGGAAATGGGACTTTATGGAAACCAGAGTCGTGGGCTGGTTTGTCTGGTATTGCCATCATAATGACTTCTTCTATTTTCTACGGACGTGGAACATACTTCAGCCTAAACAAGCATTGATTAAGTTTAGCAGTAAACTGTGAGTAGATTTTTTTTTATTTTGGAGGAATACCGTTTTTATCCTTGAAAAATGGAAACAATGCTCCTGCTACCAGGGTAGGGTTAGAACCAATATGAGAACCGATGTCATAACTATCGTAAACTATGGTTCGGAATAAAGAGTACACAGCCAGAACACATTGTACCCATTTTGCCTCAACGTACCTATTACAGCTTGAGCTCACGGTGCAAAGTATTCAAGGACAGAGTACCTAGTTCATAGTACAAAGTGCAGAGTTCAGAGTGCAGAGTGCAGAGTACCTAGGACGTGGGGCAGACACTATGGCCCCCAACACACGATTAGCCCTACGGCTCAAGCTCATGAGCTCACTACCCCCTACCTTTCACACGATGAGCCTTTTTCCCCATGCTCGAGAGCCTTTTTCTCCCAGTCTTGCAAGTGAATTCAGTATGGGTCCCTCAAGAATTTAGAAATATTATGAAAAACTCTTTAAACTCCAGTTTTCACTCCTTAAGTAACTATTTCTTTCTTGCCAAGTTTTTTTTTTAATTTTAATAATTTATTGTTACTCTTTGAAGAAAAACATCAATCTCATTTCGGTCAGCAAAAATTCGAAAATAAAATTCTAAAAATTCAATACTATCTTAAATAGATGGAAAAACATACCTACCTTGTTTACATCAAAATTTTTTGAGTTAGGGCGTTTTCAAAATTTCGACCTATATTTTTCAACCCTTAGAAGTGACCTGCATCAACCAAAAAATTCGGGGCACAAGTAGACCCCAAATGGAGCTCACATACCAAATTTCATCAAAATCGCTCCATGCTAACCGAGGAAAGAGCCGCGTAAGGCTCATGCACCCTCGTGTGAAAGCTCCCATTGAACCCTGAATATTTTTAAGCTTCGTGAGCCGTCCCGAAGCTCATGAGCTTGAGCCGTAGTGCTCGCCATGTGTTAGGGGCCTACAGATACTGAAACCACGGGCTAGTGAGTACATAGCACATAGTACAGATTACATAGTGCAGAGTACATAGGGCATAGTACAGAGTACGAAGTGCAGAGTACGTCGAAATTTTCAAGTTTCAATAGTGCGACATCGGTCTTCAAAATATTCTTTTTCGCAGTAAAAACTTCTGAATTATGTACCGTGGTCAAAAAACATGGATCAATTAACATGGATAATTAAAAACATGGATGTTTTTTGACATCAAAACTGTAAAATAAAACTGAGTTATGGAAGGCTTGATCTGCATTAGATAGCGATACGTTCAATCTAGTTCAATATATGGTTGCCAATATGTGGTTTGCTAGATCAAGCCTCTACCGAAATTTAAAAAGTTCGAAAACATGATTCCAAGGTCCGAGATGCCCTCACAACCTAGGGGCAAAATACTCCACAGAAGAAGATTTTTTGGAGAGACAAACCAGATTTGCATGAAATCAAGATAGGTAATCAGAAAAAACGGAAGGCGTGCTTTCAACGATAAATTGCGTCCCTTTTGGATTACGCAATTTTGATCCCCAGCGTTCGTGCTTAGCGTTGAAGTCTCTTACTAATCTCCGATTCAGCGAAATAGGTGTAGTCGTCCACAGTAAGATTTGGGCGTCCTTATGCGATTAGTCTGGGGTAAAGTTGGACAACACTCAACAGAAAAAATAACCACTTTCTAATTCTTTTTAGACCATTCAGAATCCAAATCCGCGGAAAAAAAAAATCATAGGCGTATGTCTGTATGTGTGTGACAAAATCTTGTGTACTCTGCCCTTATTTGTCAACCGATTTTCGAAGTTCTTTTTCATTCGACGCGGGATTCTATCTAGTTGTGCACTCCGTCCCCGGAATGTCGAATTTAACCTTTTAGGAGGGGGGAGAGGGGTTAATGCTTATAAAACGTGCGTTTCCGGGCATACTCTTGTGCTGTCTGCCCAGGCCTCAATTTCCAACCGATTTGCTTGTTTCTTTTTTGTTCGATTCAGAAATCTTCCGAGTTGGACACTATTTGACCAGTGTATCAAAATTAGCAAGGGTGAGTGGGGGACAATATTCACAAAATATGAATTTTTGGGATTTTTCAATATGTGGGTCTCATTACAGCTTACTAATTGTACCCAAGCTTTGAAATTGAGGAAAAATTCTCTATTTTCTTCTGGATTTTCATCTATTATTCTTTGTGCCACCCTGAAATAAATCAGTGATGTCTCTATGGTGCTGGGACTCTAGAAACCACGTATTTTGTGGGTTTTTGTGTTTCTTGAATCCGGATATGAACTACTACAGACTACCTAAACAGATGAAAGTTCACTGTTACGACATACCGCTTTAGTGCTGGACTGGCACCATTGGAGGGGGGGTGGTGTTCTCGAGGATGCTATGTGCTACACCCACTTGGTAAACTACTCTCTCATCACCTGACTGTTCGATATCCCTCATAGTTGATAGAGCACTTTCTGGCAAGTTCTGGCGACCTCCATCCCATTATCTACCCATTACAACTACACCCCAATCCCCATAACTTCATTGACATTTGATGGAAAATGTGAAAATTATGGCTGAAATAGGGAATTCACATCTACTGGTGGTCATCCACTCGGGCTACTATTTGTCCGGCGGCCATGGTCTTCACAGGGAACCATCTACACGCCAATCCATACAATCCCTGAAAATGTCTTCAAAATCGGATGGAAACTGTAGAAGTTATGGCTGTTACGACGAAATTCACATTTATGCATGCTCAGTGGCTGCTGTCAATTTAGGATCCATGGTCCTTAAAAGAACTAGGCACAGGATTGTATGGTCTGAGGCTGCAAGTGTAGACTAGTTGTTGACATGTTAACAAATAAGATTGGCTGCCAACTGGGCCTGGGGAAGTCTTTCACATCGGCACTAAAGATCTGTGATTTGATGTAATAACAACAAATTAATAATTATTAAAATTTCCTCAGAAATGATAAATCTCAATATTTATCCACAACTGAGTTCTGAATCTGTTTTTAGGACGTCCCACAGTAAGACCTGGCAATCTGTGGTGAAGGAGCCAGGAGGGCTACACTCAACCTAGGGTGAAGGGACAAAAATCTGTATCCATTTAATGCCTTCAACCAGAACTGCTTTATCCAATTCACTGAAGACCTTTACATAAGAAATTTTCAGAAAATGGGTGAGCAGACACATTGGCATCTGGTACAATCTCTCTCTCTCAAATATTCCATAAAAAATTGTAAAATTAAAAAAAAATAGTAAATTGAAAAAATAGAAATTATAAATGGTAAACATTCAATAAATAATTAAATATTAAATTTCTAGATAAATATCAATGCATAATTATTATAATTACGGTTTTTTCTTGTAGGCATAAAATAAATTCATCCACCACTACTTCGATCATCCCTAAACATCATCCATGGACCTAGTATCCTGTGGGACACCATCCATGCCATCATCAAGCTAAACCTAATGCCATCATCAAGCTTGTGTCTGTCATACGTGCCGTAGACACATCAAAATGTAGAAACGAAGGCGGATGCGATGATGATGTCCGCTTCTGATTATGTTTATTATGGTTTGATATTTTTACGTATTTTTTATTACTGAATAATAGTTTATGATAGTTGAAACGTGATGTTGAGATCATAATAGTTATTTCTGAAAAGTGAGTAAAATTGACGTAGAAATAGTATAGTACCTGATCTAGTAACTCTATTGCATGCGAAAGTACATTCTTCATAGTGTTCTTCGGCGTTTACCGAACCATTAATTAATTTGTTTTCGTAAATTCTAGTACCTGATCACCGTTGGTCCGATGGGTTTCCTGCTGCACTTCAATAAATTATTTTCGTCTCGTCCCTGAAGTTTTGAAAAATTTTGCGAAATGATACCATTGAAGTTCAAAGTTTTGGCTTCGGATTCTTCCGAGGAATCTGACTCTTCAACAGAAGGGCCTTCGGTCACCAAAGAAGCCTTGGTAAGGACCATGACTTTTCCATCTTTCTAGAAACTACACAATTAATCTGTCCTGGAAATAATGTTATACTTAGCACCTGGATCGCTCCTCCACTTTGGAGACCCCGAGTGGAGTAGCCTACGAGTGTCATCTCTGTACCTCAGAGGTCGATTATCGTAAGTGACATTTTGGCGATCTTACAGCAGAGCCAAAAGAAGTTGTGGGCACACCTATTTTGATCCCTATGGCCCATTCTGATGACTTTATCATGCTCAAATTAATTCTGTAGAATCTGTTTATGCCTACCAATACAATAGAATACAAAATACAATAGAAAGAATGCACATACAAAACAAAAATCTCGAAAACGAGAATTTTGGACATACGATAGTTGACCTCTGAGGTACAGATCTATAAATCC
>CM019182.2:41912612-41934325 GCA_009739505.2 Apolygus lucorum
AATAAAAACCTTTTTAACAAAAAAATGGACCGACCTCAAAAATGATGTCCGTAAACACCAAAAAGGGAAAAATAATAATCTTAGGGAATTCAGTTGGGAAGGTGGGTAGGTAGGTACGGATTGAAGTCGCCGCTGTGCCCATCTGTAGACACAACCATACGCAAGTAGAGAGTAGACATGCGTCGATAGTGCAATACAAAACAGGAATGAGAGTGAGCATCATTGAGGTAATATATGTGTTCCAAAACTATTAGGTAGTACGTCACTGCTGTCGTATGAAGGAGGATGAGAGTGTGACGATGTGTGTGAATCCCCGTAAAAAATGTTTGGATTCCAACATACCATCTTTTGATTAGATGATATCTAATTATACCTAATCTATTGATCTAATCTATCTTTGGTTAGATAATATCAATATAATCTAATATTGTAAGTATTGCATAATGCGTGTAGCATTGTCTAGATCATGATGTGGGTTTGTGATATGAGTATGGGTACATACTCAAATGATCGGTTAGTATTACAACATGCGTCGAAAGTTCAATACAAAACCGGAGTAAGGGTACCTATGTAAGTAAGTAAACAACCTTCTCATGTTGAGTCTTTAACCAACTGCCTTTCTTGGTGTCATGGACGTCTTCAGCTGTTATCACAGGGAATATTCTTACTAACATTCATTCACACTTATTGTCATACTCTCATCCTCCTTCATATGACAGCAGTGACCTACTAGGTACCTAATAGTTTTGGAACACATATACTACCTCAATGATGCTCACTCTCATTCCTGTTTTGTATTGCACTATCGACGCATGTCTACTCTCTACTTGTGTATGGTTGTGTCTACAGATGGGCACAGCGGCGACTTCAATCCGTACCTACCTACCCACCTTCCCAACTGAATTCCCTAAGATTATTATTTTTCCCTTTTTGGTGTTTACGGACATCATTTTTGAGGTCGGTCCATTTTTTTGTTAAAAAGGTTTTTATTTTATTATTTTTCCATTTTATAATATTTTTTATTTTTCACTTTTTAGTGGTCTTCAATTTAAATCTGAAATTGATTTACCCGCAGTTTTTCGATCAGTTTTCGTAATATAGATCTATTTCCGTACTGTGAATCATTTCAGTAAGGTGAACCAGAAGCCGCAGGGTGGACCAAATTCTGTAATCCGGATCAGTTTCCATACGTATAGATGAGTTTCCGTTTTTGGATCGGTTTCAGGAGGCATTTGGTTCACTTTCCTACTTAGCAATCTACTCTCTTATCTCCTAACTGTTCGACTTCCCTCACATTTGGTAGGTAAGTACTTGGTAGTTCCGACAACACAATTCAACAACTTAACCATGACATGTTTGACGAGGAAGCTATGTGCTACACCCACTTGGTGGAATACGCTCTCATCACCTGGTTGTACTACATACCTCATATTTGGTACAGTACTATTCAGTTCAGATGATCTCTTATACCATTACTAACCTAACTATATTATGGATGACGAGGAAGCTATGTGCTACACCCACTTGGTAGAATACTATCTCATCACCTTGTTGTAATATATACCTCATATTTGGTACGGCACTATTCAGTTCAGATGATCTCCTATTCCATTACCTACCCAACTATATTATGGATGACGAGGAAGCTATGTGCTACACCCACTTGGTAGAATACCCTCTCATCACCTAGTTGTACTATATACCTCATATTTGGTACGGCAATATGCAGTTCTGACGATCTTCTATACCATTACCTACCCAACTATATTATGAATGACGAGGAAGCTATGTGCTACACCCACTTGGTAGAATACTATCTCATCACCTTGTTGTAATATATACCTCATATTTGGTACGGCACTATTCAGTTCAGATGATCTCCTATTCCATTACCTACCCAACTATATTATGGATGACGAGGAAGCTATGTGCTACACCCACTTGGTAGAATACCCTCTCATCACCTAGTTGTACTATATACCTCATATTTGGTACGGCAATATGCAGTTCTGACGATCTTCTATACCATTACCTACCCAACTATATTATGAATGACGAGGAAGCTATGTGCTACACCCACTTGGTAGAATACCCTCTTATCACCTAACTGTACTATTATATCCCTAATATTTGGTACAGCACTATGCAGTTCTGACGATCTCCTATACCATTACCTACCCAACTATATTATGGATGACGAGGAAGCTATGTGCTACACCCACTTGGTAGAATACTATCTCATCACCTGGTTGTACTATATACCTCATATTTGGTACGGCAATATGCAGTTCTGACGATCTCCTATACCATTACCTACCCAACTATATTATGAATGACGAGGAAGCTATGTGCTACACCCACTTGGTAGAATGCCTAATAACAGTACTACTATATCACTGATATTTGGTAGGGAAAATCCCATACTTGAGCATTCATAAACACGTTTGATAGGGCTCATGCAGGTTTAGAGCGAATAACCCACCATAATTTCCCCCTTTCTCATCCCAGCAGCACCTTTTAGTTATCGGAACCCCCTTCATATAGCATAACATTTTAAAGCTTACAATCAGACCTTTAATTTGACTATACACAAATGGTCCTCCATCGACTCAGTCGGAAGTCACAGGGCAAGAAGAGTGAATGCGAACCAATATTCCCGAAAACGGGACCCACGTTTTTCAACTTCTTTCACAAATTTTCGATACTTCTAACAAAGCAAAATGAAATCTGTTTGAAACGGGACCACCACGGATACTTGTAGAACAAATTTCAAAAAGAACCAGACAGATTGGTACCAGAATAAAGAAATGCAAGCGACTCGGACATACAAAAAAAAAAAAAAAAAAAAAATCGTCGTCCCACGACAACCCGAATTGAGTACCTCCTCTTTCGCGCGCCTTCGGCGCGTTGAAGTCGGTCAAAAATCGATTCAATGTTGATTATTGTTCTCTGATAGTGTAAGAAGATCGTGATACCTTTCGTTCCTCCGTCATACCAACAGAAATTCTATAAATCAAATTGAATTTTAAATGTTGAAAAAGTGGAAATTCTGTCAAATTTCCTTTCAGGCCCATGGGAAGTTCACTTTCTGGGTGATCAGATGAGTTAAAAGGCAAAAAGAGGTAAAATCTTTTTGTCTTCTGTTTTGCGTGACCGACAAAACATGCGATGAGACGTTGCCGACCATATTACTGTTCGCAGATAGAAAGAATGCGGCTGGCCAATTTTTCAAAGGGTGTACCTGCTAACATAGGCGATTACCTGTTCCAAAAGCTTAGGTAGCCTGGTGAGTCAGGCTGGGGAAAGGGCCGAGCCTCCATATCCCATATTTGGGCATTGAGCAGCTCGAGTCATAATGAGTTAGAGAGCCCCTCCACTCTGCCAATGAGGAATTTCACCGAATTCTGTTTGTATTTTTCCTGAATAGTTAATGGTGTGGGATAGATGAAAATCGGGCTGATTTCGGAAAATAAGTCTCCTGTTATTTTTGGGAGACAATCAAAATTTTTGATTTCAAAACTAACCGGGAAGACGGACGTGCAGCGGGAACGCTCGCTGATTGGGCTGTTCGGATCGCCGTCTCCTCCCAGTGTTGCCCATTGGGACGATGAAATCGTGTTTTCTAAGAGAAAAGTTATCAAACAAAAACAGGGGAAACCTAATTTTCCCCATCTCGCTTTTTCTATTTTTTTCTTCAGTTTTTCGATTTCAAATTTACTGTTTCGTGAAATTTTGCATCTGGGGACTATGGATTTCTCGATCTCAGCGCTTCAAGCGGCCATAAATGAACTGTTCCAGGATGACGTCATTTTCCCGCGTTTTTTAAACATTCGTATTTTCTAAACTGTTTTGTTTATTGGTAAATTAGGAAGTCCGAGCTGAAAGTTTGCCTTAGGAGGTTTTTCGAGGTGCTGAATCCGATTTTGGGGTCAAAAATAGGAAATTCCGACATGGTGAAATTCCTCATTGTTAGGAAAGAAATCCATCTCGATTGTGAGTTCACTTGCCCTTCAGGTTTACTCTTCATTCACCTTTAAAATTTGAAAGAAGCACCATCCTTTACTGGAAATAATTTTTTGTAGGAGAATGGGAAATTTGGCGCCCTTTCTAACGGTGCTCTTATTTTTACATGTTTACGGTAAATTAAGGTAGTTCTGGTAATTTTAGTGACATGTTTAAGAACACGAAAAAAAATTTGAAATGGAAAAAAACTTGGAAAAACAAGGGGTTAAAACAAAAATGCTACGATACATTTTCTTACTTAAATTAGATGTACGATCGATCCTTGAAGTTTGGTCGACACCCTGCATAGAATTGGGAACCACTGCCTTGAAGTACGCGAACGGTCTGTGAAAATCAATCCTTATACTTCATCATTGGTCGGTAGTCAACACCCTCGGTCTCATTTTCCCTGGCTTGAGCGTCAGGTTGAAGAAGGAGGATGTTTTTGGGACTGTAATACACAAGGACACTTCACCAAACCATCCGCATTCTTTCCATCTGCTAACAGTAGTCAGGAAGTGGTAGTGATTTGGACGATCAGGCCTAGATCCTCACTAGTTACGACGTGGGGTGCAGCCACTGTGAGTATGCATGGTACAACATCTGAAGCTGATGCACATTCTGACACCGGCAGGCTGGAGCAGTTGGAACAAAGATTTTGGCTTAGTATCACGCTCAAACTACCTTTGATGCAGCCGCCAATGTCTCCTAAAGGAAAATATCAGTCCAATGCGTATATGCAGCGTTATACGCCCGTGAGCTCGACCAATCAGAACGCTTCTCTGGCTCCTAACTTTAGCTTCCATCCTCACGCTCCAAAATTATTTTTGCGACCTTAGTTTGGTTGGGAAAAGGACCATGGAGTCATCTCAGCAGATGCACTACATGGTGTCAACACCCTCATCCCCCTCACCTTATACATCTAGTTCTGAACCCTTTTCATACCACAAAATTGGTTACATCTAAAAATGAAAATATACAAATTCATACTCTTCTTGATGTTTCGTCAGTTGGGAAATATCAGAACCGTCGTCAACTTTTTGTTCGTCATTAAAAATGAAGAACCAATTTGCTGCACTCACGCGACGAATTTATTTATCAGACGCGTGTTGACATCTTTCAGGAACAAGAAGCCATGTCCAAATACCAGAAAGCGCTGACCCTGGAGAACAATGGCAGGTGGAGCAAAGCGGAACACGTTCTAAAAGAACTGTTGAAATCCGAGATCCTATCGCAGGTACGTTGGAATTATAATATAAATAATATGTATGAATAATATTCAACAGTGGACTGGAGCACATTTTGGAGGAAATTATTAAAAATTCTGTACTTTCTGAAGGAGGTATTTTGTACCCCTATACCGTGAGATTCACGATTTATTTTGTTCAAATCAATACAAAAATGGCATACTTACAGAATTTCACTTCAGCTTGCCAAGGCAACAGGGACGTTGGTCAAAAAGTGTACCTGGAGTAGCGAAATCTTAACACTGTCCTCACGTAACATGAGCTCACGTGCAGTTTCACCTCACGTGACCTCACGCGGGTAAACACATTGGTATCACGGCCAATCATCAGTTGTATGTTGACGGGCTCTAAAAGCGCACTCATTGATTTTTTGTTGTTCCAAATCGTCAAATCTCAACTCACGACACACCGAAATGTAGTTGTCCAGACTTCATCTCCCGTGAGATCACGCTGTGTGAGGACACGTGAGCTACCAAGCTTCATCTCACGTGAGCTACCGTCAGTGTGGCTGTTGCGAATGAATTACCTTGTGTTCTCATGGGGAACGGTCAACCGCACTTTGCTGACTTGCGCTCACACGTGAGCTCACGTGAGGGCACGTGACATGTGGGCAGTATGTTTGCAGCTTTACTCTCATTGACAAGTAGAATATCATTCAATTTTCAAGTCATTTTTGTAATGAGGAATTTCACCATGTTGGAATTTCCTATTTTTGACCCCAAAATCGGATTCAGCACCTCGAAAAACCCCCTAAGGCAAACTTTCTGCCTGAACTTCCTAATTTACGAATAAACAAAACAGTGTAGAAAATACGAATGTTTAAAAAAACCGAGAAAATGACGTCATCCTGGAATAGTTCATTTATGGCCGCTTGAAGCGCTGAGATCGAGAAATCTATAGTCCCCAGATGCAAAATTTCATGAAAAAGTAAAGTTTGAAATCGAAAAACTAAAGAAAAAAAATAGAAAAAGCAGGATGGGGAAAATTAGGTTTCCTCTGTTTTTGTTTGATAACTTTTCTCTTAGAAAACACGATTTCATCGTCCCAAGGGGCAACACTGGGAGGAGAGGGCGATCCAAACAGGCCAATCAGCGAGCGTTCCCGCTTCACGTCCGTTTTCCCGGTTAGTTTTGAAATCAAAAATTTTGATTGTCTCCCAAAAATAACAGGAGACTTATTTTCCGAAATCAGTCCGATTTTCATCTATCCCACGCCATTAACTATTCAGGAAAAATGCAAACAGAATTCGGTGAAATTCCTCATTTAATCAGCCCAGAATTAAATTTTGGGATTTAATCCCTTGTATTCTCTCCCGTTTACTACCTACTCTTTTTTTTATTTCGCACCATCACCCTGGTTAGCGTTTTCAATTTCCGATTATTTACTTAACAAAATTGGTACGATTACTCGAATTTGAATTCTAAGCGGATTAAAGTAAGAAAAATAATACTTTTGGAATTGAGTTCAAGTAAAATATTTTGGTATATTTTTATTGAGGTGCTCGCTAGCAATTTCCTTATTTCTCTCATACTGATGCCCCAATGGGGAATTTGCCTCATTTATAATTTTTTTTTCTTCAAAAGAGGGTTCACTGATATGGAAGAAAACCATAGTGTGCTGCTCGAAAAAACATCAAAAAAAATTTAGAGAATTCAAGGAAGATGGGAATTTTAAATGCGACGGCAATCTGTACATGGGGGCAGCCATGTTGTAACACATCCACCTTCCTAACCAATCTGATTCTATTGCTCAGTGATCCTCTTCTCTCTGGGGTTATCCACGGGAAGGTTATGTAAACAAAGAATAAACGTGAGACAGTGAAGGATAAATAGTAGCAGAAGACAAGTACAAACAAGTACAAAAATATCAGACAGAATGACGTGGTGAAGTGTGAGTGCCGGAAAATAAGAGCAGCTCCAACAGTAACTTCAGGGCAAGACCACAGTCACCTAACAAGAGAAGACAGACAGACAGTTGAAAAAAACATATTGTTTAGTAATGCATGCATTCCAGGGGACGTCCCATTGGATAAGTATTGGATCAGTTAAACCAGTTGGTAAGCAATAAAACTGTTTCACTCGATGTAATTTATTTATTACTTTAGGCAAGAAATACTGACCCCCCCCCCTCCCACAATTATCCACCTTAACATTTCTAGCGGCATGCGAGCCTCGAATCTGAAGAGCATTTTAAAATCCATGATCTAGGATACCCAACATGCGAATTCGAGTTACCCCCCCCCCATCACCACCACCACCAATGGTACCAATCTGGCACCAAAGCGGAAATACGTCGTAACATTGAACTTTCATCTGTTAGTTTTAGTAGGCAGTCCGTCGAAGTTCACATCCGTATTCAAGGTGAAACACAAAAAAAAAACCACGTAATATGCGGTTTATGGTGTCCTGGCACCATGGTGGCACCACTATCAGTTCCATGGCGGTACAGAGAATAATTCATGAAAATCCTGAGGTATAATGAGAATTTTCCCTCAATTTCAAAGCTTGGGTACAATTAGTAAGCAGTAAAGGAACCAAAATATTGAAAAATCAGATATTTTGTGAATATTATCCCCCCACTCACCCCCTCCCCTTGCGAATTTTGGTATTCTGGTAAAATCAAGTATAACTCGGAAGTTATTTGAGTCAAACAAAAAAAGAAACACGCAAATCGGTTGGAAATTGAGGCCTGGGCAGTGTTTACAAGATTATACCCGCAAACGCACGTTTTTTAAGCATTAACCCCCCCTTTCCCCCCCTTAAAAAGCAAAATTCAAAATTCCGGCGCCGTAGTGCACAACTAGATAGTATTCCGCGTCGAACAAAAAAAGAACCAGGAAAATCGGTTGAGAACTAAGGCCTGGGCAGAGTACACAAGATTATGCCCAAAAACGCACGTTTTTCGAGCATTAACCCCCCCTTTCCCCCCCTTAAAAGGCAAAATTCGAAATTCCGGCGACGTAGTGCACAACTAGATAGTTTTCCGCGACGAACAAAAAAAGAACCAGGAAAATCGGTTGAGAACTAAGGCCTGTGCAGAGTACACAAGATTTTGTTACACACACACATACACACATACACACATACACACATACACACACACACACACACACAGACATACACCTATGGTTTTTTTCGCGGATTTGGATTCAGAATGGTCTAAAACGGATTACTGTGTGGTTATTTTTTTTTTGTGTTGAGTGTTGTCCAACTTTTCCCCAGATCGATCGCATAAGGACGCCCAAGTCTTACTGTGGGACGTCCTAAAAATCAGTGTTTTATGAAGGAGTGTGCGAATGATGACTCTACAGAGAAAGTATTTGTCAGTGTGCCGAGAGAGAACGCGACAACACAGTTTTATTGTTGTGAAGATTGAACCTCCCGCCTTTTCCCAGCCATTAGATGCAAAAGTGCCCACTAGCGTTAGTACCAAAGCCAGAGGCCAGCACTGCTTCCCTGTTCTGCCCCGATTTATTAATGCAACTTCGTTCAATTGCAAAACGGAATATAAGAACCAGTACGAGTATATTTAAGTATAGTAAAAGAACATTATAAGTACGGCATTAGTCCATTTCCCCGAAAGTACAATACAGAGCAGCGCCATTTTCGCCCCCTGGTTTGTCCCGTTCCACCATGTTCTCATTCCTAGTTACAATGTACAACCGCGCTCCCCGTTCTACATGGTGCTATATTAAATTGAAAGTATCAAATCGTTCTGTACAATAAACCAGTGTCAAACCGTATTTATTGTACCGTGATCATTCTCCCATTTCCTGGTATATTAACAAAGACCATTTCAATTTAAGTTTTTGACTTTCTGTTTTATTTCTTATTGCTTACTTTCTTGGACTTAGCTATGTATCAGCCAAAACGTTTAGTTGATACGTTTTTGAGCGAAGAGGAAAGGTATGAAGTCAGACAGTTTTCGCGAGTGCCTGAGCCAAGTTTTCGCTGCGGCAAACTCAACTTGTGACGTAGATGCCGGCTTTTTTTTTCGTAGATTTTTTTTTTTTACAGAGGGTTTACTTGTTCTGGCATTTTCTCCTATGGTAATTTATTGCCTTGGGTATTTCTGGTGTTGAAAATTATTCTAAGGACCTATTATAGGATTTGACTTGAAATGGAGGGTGCGCCTGATTTTTTTTTTTTTACTTTTTTAATTGAAAGTAGACCTCATCCTGAGAATTTAGACACCAGCCGTTCTCTTTTTGAATGATTAGATCTTTTTCCATGATTTTTCAAAGTTTCGAATGTTTATGACGTCACGCGCCCCTCTCGCCTGGGCGGGACCCCCCAGCCCACTGTGACGTCATCAACATTCGAAACTTTGAAAAATCATAGAAAAAGGTTTTCTCACGCTAGAAGGTCGCGGTTGGTGTCAAAATTCTCAGAATGAGGTCTAGTTTAGATTAAAAATAACAATAAACAGTTTTTCCGACTCACTCACACACCCCATTCCAGAATTTTAAAATGAGGAATTTCACCGAATTCTGTTTGTATTTTCCTGGATGGTGTGGGATAGATGAAAATCGGGCTGATTTCGGAAAATAAGTCTCCTGTTATTTTTGGGAGACAATCAAAATTTTTGATTTCAAAACTAACCGGGAAAACGGATGTGAAGCGGGAACGCTCGCTGATTGGGCTGTTTGGATCGCCGTCTCCTCCCAGTGTTGCCCGTTGGGACGACAAAATCGTGTTTTCTAAGAGAAAAGTTATCAAACAAAAACAGAGGAAACCTAATTTTCCCCATCTTGCTTTTTCTATTTTTTTTCTTCAGTTTTTCGATTTCGAACTTTACTGTTTCGTGAAATTTTGCATCTGAAGACTATAGATATCTCGATCTCAGCGCTTCAAGCGGCCATAAATGAACTATTCCAGGATGACGTCATTTTCCCGCGTTTTTTAAACATTCGTATTTTCTACACTGTTTTGTTTATTCGTAAATTAGGAAGTCCGAGCTGAAAGTTTGCCTTAGGAGGTTTTTCGAGGTGCTGGATCCGATTTTGGGGTCAAAAATAGGAAATTCCGACATGGTGAAATTCCTCATTGAGGCAAATTCCCCATTATTGAAGAATTGTCATCAGCTCTACACGCCTATTGACTTTTCATCAAATGACGGGTTTTCTTAGTCGTCTTTCAATTTTTTGAGCATTGGCCTGTGCGATTTCCTCCTTCATCTTTACTAGTTGGCCTTCATCTAATACAATATCTATAATCTCTTTTTTTAGGCTAAAGGAAAAATGAGTGGTGGGCCCAATGGCAACTCAGCCATGATACACCTTCGCTATTGCGTCACAATGAACCTTGGCGACTGTTTGGCCAAGCAGGACAAATTGAAGAAGAGCTTGAGTTACTATGTTAAGGTATGGACTTACAAGATTTATTTATTTAATAGTCAACATAATTATATTACAAATATCAACTAAAAAGATCAGAAAGCCGCCAATCCAAAAACGAGGTAACAGTAGCATTATGACCACCACACAACAGTCAAATCCGGAAGGTGAAGCCGACCTTGTAGCTTCTCTGAACCGGATGATGGTGCTAGAGCATGTGATGGTTCTTTTCTGGACTACTGCTAGCTCTGGAGGGGCTGCTGATGGTGCTGCGCCGTCTTCTAGCCCCAAAGCTACTTCTTCACGTTCCACCTGCCGGTCTTCACCACAACCCAAAGACCTCAGAGGCCTTCGTGAGCCTCAAGGGCTCTGTAGGAATTTTAGTTTTGTGCAGACGTATTCAGCCACCACTGATCGGTGTTTGTCCCATTTCTCTCCCAAGCCATCCACCTGCCTCTTAAAAAATGCGAGGAATTCCTGGTCCCCTTCGCCAGAAGTAATTCGTGGCGAAAACGAACCATAGAGGTCTTTATTAAATAGTTGTTTGGTGTGTTGTCCGACTCTCTTAATGGTTTAGAGGCCGTGTAAAGATTTTAATTGTGAGTACATCTTCAAAGTTTTTAATTTTTCAATCTTCAAAATTGCAGACCGTCAATTGGTCGACACAATTTTCAAACCCATGTGACAAAAAACTTCAAGATATTTCCTACACTTTATTTAGAAAAATGAACAATTATATTTAGTACTTTTTGTTTTATTGTGTTAAAATGATGAAGCTATGTTGCCCCACACTGTATGCGAGACACTCTCTGATTCAAAGTAGATTCTGCATTCATTTCTGCTTTCATACTCACTGTAGCTGATAATTTTTCTCGCAGGCTTCAAAATTGGATTCGACGGATTTGAACTTGTGGTATAAAATGGGTCTGACAGCCTTGAAACATCCAGATCTTTACTTGGCATCCAATGCTTTTGAGGAGGTAAGATCAACCTTATTATGTTTTAGTGTTAAATTTTTTTCTAGTACAATACTAAATAAATTAAAAGAGTAAACAATGAGGAGGACGCCCCTGGTACCTGGTAAATGAGTGCCGAGTAAGATGTGGGTGGTGACGCCACGGAATACTCTGGCAGAGATTTTCAAATCACGTGTATTATTAGGTCACAAAACAGCTGATGCCTCGAGAGGACTGGAGGAGGGGGGATGAAACAGGGATGCTCGTTTTAAAATATCCATGTAGACTCCATGTGCGTCTCATGGCAATGTCCCTCATCCAAGCCTAGGGCGTGAAACTGCTTATGGCTGTAGTTCATACAACCTCCAGAAATGGCGCAGTGAACTTACTACCAGAAATTGAAGCGATATGTAAATTTGTGAGCTGTGGCTTAGAGGACGGCATTAACAGAGTGACGTTACCTGTGTCACATTTACTTTCCTTTTTCCTTACTTTCCGAACAAACTTTATAATGTACTAAATCTCATAGAACTTTGAACAAAATTATGCCTGCGTTCACGAGCTCTTGAACACAAAAATCTCATTCGATTCTTAACATGACGCTCGGCAGGGAAAAAGGGCAATAAGCCAAGATGGTGAAAATTGAGTTATACTCATAGTTTTATTCGTTTTTCGATCCCCTACAAGATGAAGAAGGAATTAGGTTGAACATAATTTAATTAAAGCGGGAAATTGGGAAAAACTCAGAAAACCAACGGCATTGATGTGGATCATACTGACTAGGAAAATGGTCAATACAACAACAAGTCGGCAACTCGTTTTTGAATTGTTGGGAATAATTTGAACCAATTTGATCAAATTTAAGTCCAAGGATACCGCTGTAATCAGAGAATTAACAGTAACTTGAAATCTCTCGGTTAGATTGTGTGAAATCACTTGGAAACGCTGCCACAGAATATCGCGATTCCCCAACATTTTGTATTTAGGCGTACTGGCTCCTTCCGACCCTGCTGAAAGTCGACGTAACTCAATATATTTTTTCAATGTTTATTTTTTATTTATACTCAAATAAATATATTTTTCTCAGGGTCTTCGCTGCAGCCCGAGTCACTGGCCCTGCATTGACAACCTCGTGACAGTAAACTACGCCTTGGGAGATTTCCTTTCCTGCCTCTACTACGCTCACAAGGGAATTACGATGGATGGAGGTTTCATCAAAGGTTATGCCTTCAAGGAGAAGATCTTCACCGATGTCGAATCTTTCAAAGAGGACTTCGCCCTGTACTACCCCAAATGGTGAGTTTGAAATTATTTTTTTTAATCTATTGATAATATTGTCCATTATTTTGTCGAATTTCAAGGACTTCATTTAGCGATTTTCGTTGCGTTTTCCTTGCTTGTTTGGTTTACCATGGCCATGATTGTACATACTCCTATGTGAGCGGTATTCTTCATTCGCTGCAAGTGGTCAGGACTTCAACCTGAATTATTTTTATTGTTAAGGTTGAGGATTGAACCTAATAAGGTATTATTTTTATTATTTTTCGTACGGTGGCACCATCTCGATCGCTTGCTCTACCCTCATGCTTCCTCTATACATTTTGCGTTGAATCCAAATCTGCAATAAAAATCGCTACAAATTACTACACGAAGGTTTATAATTTTTCTATATAGATCACTCGTCTGCAAAGAACACAGCTTTGCCATTTTCATCCCTTACCAACCATTTTTTGCTTCACAATCAAGTTTATTTTGAAGAAATACACACTTCACACCCAATTCGATAAAATAGGGAGTTGGGGGTGCCTTCAGTAGGAAATTTGATTACTGGATGCTAAGGAAGTACAACTGAGTACAAGTCGAAGAAACGAACAGCGATCGTATTTTGGTCAGCTAAAATTTGATCGGAGATTAGGCCTTTTTTGCGATTCACACTCGTGATTCACACACTTGTTCAAACGGTTGGTCGTACAGGGCTCTGGGTAGCCTCATTCGATTCTAAAAATTCAATATTATTTTAAATTGATGAAAAACAATACCTTTATAATGGACATTTTTGAGCTAGGACGTTTTGAACATTTCAGCCCTTAGTTTATTATTTTCAATAATGAAGCATTGGAATCGACCAAGATTTTTTTTTAACCCCCTCAAAATTTGATGATTTACGTTTCAAGGTACGTAGAATCCAAAAATCGAATAAAAATTTGGCCGTCCATCCGCCTTACGGACACTACTAGACCCGTTTGGGGTCTAGTTGTTCCGCGAAGCTTTTGGTTGATGTTAGTCGCTTCTAATTGGTGAAGATTAAGGGTTGAAATTTTCAACAGTGCCCTAGCTCGAAAACTCTCGAAATAAAAGTATCGTTTTTTCACCAATTTTAAATATTACTGAATTTAAAAAAAAATTTGAGACCACCCGGAGCTCTGTAGGACAAACCGTTCGGTCCATACGAGTTCTTAAGGGTTTTTCTTCGATAAAACAGAATCACGAGTGTGAATCACAAAAGAGGTCTAATCTCCGTTGGATTTTTGGTTTATTATTTTCAATAATAAGCCTTTGGAATCGAGCAAGAAAAAAAAAATTTTAACCCCCACTCAAAATTTGATGTTTTACGTTTCAAGGTACGTAGAATACGAAAATCGAATAAAAAAATTTCCGTCCGTCCGCCGTACGCCGTACGCGGCACTTTTCTTAGCAACACTGGACCGATTTGGTTCAAATTTGGTATATGGGCTCCATTTGGGGTCTAGTTGTGCCGCGAAGCTTTTGGTTGATGTAGGTCACTTCTAAGGGGTGAAAATTAAGGGTTGAAATTTTCAAGAGTGCCCTAGCTCGAAAACTCTCGAAATAAAGGTATCGTTTATTCACCAATTTTAAATAGTACTGAATTTTTAAAAATTTTTGAGACCACCCGGAGCTCTGTAGGACAAACCGTTCGGTCCCTACGAGTACTTGAAGGTTTTTCTTCGGTAAAACAGAATCATGAGTGTGAATCGCAAAAGAGGTCTAATCTCCATTCAAATTTTATCGGACTAAAATGCGATCGCGGTTCACTTCTTCGATTTGTATACAGTTTTGCCTTCTGCGTAACCAGTAATCAAATTTCCATATGAAGCTTTCTATTTTTCCAATCGAGTGTGAAGCGTTTAGTTCTTTCTAATAAACTTGATTGTGAAGGTGTGAAGCCAGTATGGTGTGGTAGGTAGTACCTAGCTGGTAGGTAAAAAAAAGTTGGTAGGTACAAAAAATGTTGGTGGGTAAAAAACGCTGCAAATCATTGCTCAAAGGCTTCTTCACTCTTCAGATCACTGATCAGCTGAGTGAGCTCCGAAGCCATTTTCAATCCTATTGAATGGAAGTGCTCTTCCAGGCGTCTCCAGCATTCGAGGAGATCTTCTTCACTCTTCAGATCACTGATCAGCTGAGTGAGCTCCGAAGCCATTTTCAATCCTATTGAATGGAAGTGCTCTTCCAGGCGTCTCCAGCATTCGAGGAGATCTTCTTCACTCTTCAGATCACTGATCAGCTGAGTGAGCTCCAAAGCCATTTTCAATCCTATTGAATGGAAGTGCTCTTCCAGGCGTCTCCAGCATTTGAGGAGATCTTCTTCACTCTTCAGATCACTGATCAGCTGAGTGAGCTCCAAAGCCATTTTTACTCCTATTGAATGGAAGTGCTCTTCCAGGCGTCTCCAGCATTCGAGGAGATCTTCTTCACTCTTCAGATCACTGATCAGCTGAGTGAGCTCCAAAGCCATTTTCAATCCTATTGAATGGAAGTGCTCTTCCAGGCGTCTCCAGCATTTGAGGAGATCTTCTTCACTCTTCAGATCACTGATCAGCTGAGTGAGCTCCGAAGCCACTTTCAATCCTATTGAACGCAGGAAGCTGAAATTTGAGAGGGAAGGTCAAGGGAGAATACAGATGGTGGTAGGTGCTATTGATGGAGAACCAGTGATCTATACAGAAGGGTGATCTATACAGAAAATAATAAACCTTTGAGCAATGATTTGCAGCGTTTTAGCTAACCAAAACTCGATCGCTGTTAGTTTCTTCGAGTTGTATTCAGTTTTGCTTCCTTAGCAACCAGTAATCGAGTTTCCATATGAAGCTTTCTATTTTTCGAATCGAGTGTGAAGCGTTAAGTTCTTCCTAATAAACTTGATTGTGAAGGTGTGAAGGCAGTAAAGTGTGGTAGGTAGTACCTACCAATGGTTGGTAGGTAAAAAAAAACAAAAAACGCTGCAAATTATTGTCCAAAGGTTTGTTATTTTCTGTATAGATCACCCTTCTGTATAGATCACTGGTTTTCCATCAATAGCACCTACCAACATCTGTATTCTCCCTTGACCCTCCCTCTCAAATATCAGCTTCCTGCGTTCAATAGGATTGCAAATGGCTTCGGAGCTCACTCAGCTGATCAGTGATCTCCCAGGCGTCATCGGCATTCGAGCTTCGAAGCCATTTTCAATCCTATTGAACGCAGGAAGCTGAAATTTGAAAGGGAAGGTCAAGGGAGAATACAGATAGTGGTAGGTGCTATGATGGAAAACTAGTGATCTATGCAGAAGGGTGATCTATACAGAAAATAATAAACCTTTGGACAATAATTTGCAGCGTTTTTTATTCCTGTGTAGCGAAACTTTGCTAATGTACTTGTACATTTTTGAACAAAATTAACGGATGAAAACGTCATTTACACAAGAAATTAATAGAAAATTCTCCTCCAATTCATAGAGTACCATGGTTGGAATCGGTGATATTCATTGGAAATATTGGAGGATGGTCCCCTATGAATTGGATGATGCCCACTGGAACTAGAGGGTAGATTGTAGATTGTAGATTGTACCTGAATCTGCGGATCAGGGTGAGGGGAGCCCAAAAGCACTGAAGCCTGGTGGCTTATTGTGCTTCTCCGCAGATTCTATTGTCTAGTCAAACAGTCCCAGCCCTTTAGTAAGGGCCAGTAGTGGTTTGGCTAGGTTAGTGCAGGGGAATGCCTCCATGGGTGTGGGTGACCCAAAGAGTTGGAACCTGCGGGTTGATAGAGCTTGGCAATCAAAAATTATGTGGGAGGCCTTTTCGTCAGCCTCACCACATAGTCTGCATAGGGTTGTATCTTGCGTCACCCCAATGCGGTTAAGGTGGAATCGGAGTGGGGTGAAGCCTGTTACCAGACCAACCACTAGCCTGATTTCCCTACGGCTTAGCCGCAGCAGCTCCTCAGAGGCGCTGGGGTTAGGTTTGGCCACCATGCGCTTACTTAGAGCATGTCCTCCCAGGTTTGACCATCTTCTTGTGGTTTGGTTTGTGACCCACCGATTTATGGTCGCCCTGAAGGAGGATTTGGGAATGCCGACGGCCGGTTCTGGACCAATGAACGGAGTCAGTGAGCCTTTTCTGGCCAGCGCATCAGCATTCTCATTTCCCATTACCCCCACTATGCCCCGCCACCCACTCCAGGGAAACCCTGTTGCGTTGTGACAGGGAGCAGAGGTTGTGGTAACAATCCCACACTAACTTAGAGTTAATGGTGGAAGCTGTCAAGGCCTTGATCGCAGCCTGGCTGTCCGAGAGAATGCGGATGTGTACACCATTGTGTCCCCTCCGCAGACTCTCCCCAGCGCAGACATCGATTGCAAGTACCTCGGCTTGAAAAACTGAGGCAAACGCTCCCAGAGGAGCCGAGTGGCTCCATCCAGAGTTTGCCCCATAGATTCCAATCCCTGTCCCATTCCCCATTTTGGATCCATCTGTATACCAGAACAGGTCGTTGGGACAGCATTGAAAGACTCGCCCGCCCCTCTGTCGTTATGATCGATTTGAAGGGGTGTGTTTCAGCGTAAGTTCTGGGCATAATGTCTGCTACCATGTCAAGCATGGGTTCGCATAGAAGACCCAGGATTTTGGAGTGGCCGTGGATATGTGACTCTCTCCACGTCCTGTTCCATTTCTGCCTCAAGGCCGCCATGGCAGCCTCTCCTTTTATGAAGATATCGAGGGGGGGGAGCCCCAGGAGTATCTCCATAGTGGCAGTTGGAGTGCTGTGCATTGCTCCCGTTATAGTGAGGCAGGCCAGCCGCTGAACACAGGTAAGAGTGGAGGAGGCTCCCACCTGTCCAACTTTAGGCCACCATACAACACAGCAATACACCAGAATGGGTCTTACTACCGCAGTATAGATCCAGCGGACCATACTTGGTTTTAGTCCCCAGGTTTTCCCACATGAGCGTTTGGCCCTCATGAGAGCACTTTTGCCACGGTTGGCAATATAATCAAGGTGCTTGCTCCAGGTGAGTTTAGCATCCAGGAAGACGCCTAGATACTTGACCTCTCCTTTGAAGGGCACCCTAGCATTGAAGAGGAGAGGTTCATGAAGGCCCTCCAGTTTCCTTTTTCTGGTGAAGGGAACAAGCGTGGTCTTATTGGGGTTAACACTGAGCCCCTCAGTCCCACACCATTCCTCCACCTTTTCAAGGATGCCTGAGCAAGGTCAGAGACCACACTCACTGACATCCCTCTAATTAGGATCACCAGGTCGTCAGCATATCCCTGGGTGTAGAAGCCATCCCCATTCAGGAGAACCAGCAGGGAGTCAATGACAAGGTCCCAGAGGAGGGGAGAGAGTACCCCTCCCTGTGGGCAACCCTTTGCCACGAGCATCCCCACCACCTCCCCCATGAGTTCAGCCTCCACAGATCTGCTTTCCAGCATGGCTCTTATCCACCTGCAGAGGGTGTTGTTGACCCCATGCCTTCTGCTTGCCGTGATGATGGAGGACACTGAGGTACAGTCAAAAGCCCCCTCAATGTCTAAGAACATACCACGGCAATCTCCTTGTGAGCTAGGGTTGCTTCTACCCTGGAAACCAGGTGGTGCAACGCCGTTTCACAGGATTTGCCTTGTTGATAAGCGAACTGGTTAGGGTGTAGAGGTCTCACTAGGAGCACTGTTTCCCTTAAGTGCCTGTCAACTAATTTTTCTAATGTCTCAAGATGAAGGACGTTAGACATATGGGTCGATATGCCTTTGCTTGGTTGTAGGATGGTCGCCCAGGCTTAGGCAGAAACACAACCCTAGCATTGTTCCACCTCTGGGGGACTGTCCCAGTAGCCAGGCTCGCCCTGAAGAGGATACACAGAATCCTAGTGACTGATGGACCTCCCTCTTGTAGGAGTTTTGGTGTGATACCATCAGGCCCAGGTGATTTGAGTGGTTTAAATGAGTTGATTGCCCACTCCACGCGGTTGAAGGTTATGATCTCCCTAGCCACCCTCCAGTCCTCCCGGGAGGCGATGCCTCTGGTTGGTCTGTCAGGTGGTGCAGGGTTACCCCTCTGACCATGAATTACCACTGACCCCGGAAAATGAGTCTCCAGCATAAATGCTAGAGTGTCCTTGGCTGTTGTGGTATATTCCCCATTGTTTTAACCATAGTTCCAATGGGATTGGGTGGGTCCCTGGAGAGGAGTCTCTGGAGTCGTGCTCCTTCTGAGGTGCTCTCCACATCCTCACAGAACTTCCTCCAGGTGTCTCTTTGAGATCTCCTAAGGACCCTTTTATACTCAGCAAGTTTGGTTTATATTCGTCCCAATTTCCCCTGCGAGTAGCTGCATTAAATAATCTGCGTGATTCTCTCCTGAGAACAGCAAGTTGTCCATTCCACCAAGGGGCATCCTGTTGGAAGAGACAGCTGTCAGGGGAGTATGTTCATTGAAGGAGGTTAGTAGGGTTTGCTCGAGCTCCCCAGCGACCACCTCTATATCTCCAATGCTATGAATCCTGGTTTGGAGGCCCCGTACCCTGCCGTCAACCTCCTCCCGGTACCCAAGCCAGTTCGTTCTGTGTGGGTCCCGGTACACGCGCTGTGTTCTGGCCAGTCCCTGGACTTCCACAACCATGTACCGGTGATCCGAGTAGGAGGGTGTATCGGACACATACCACTTACTTATCTTCTGGCTGAGGTTCGGACTGGCTACGGTGACATCCAGGACCTCCTGCCTGGTGGATGTAATAAATGTGGGTTTGTTCCCCCCGGTTCACTATATCTAAATTACTAGTCACCAGGAAGTCAAACAATAAATTACCTCTGTTTGTTGGTGTTGGTGCTTCCCCATGCGAGGTGATGAGCGTTAGCATCCATCCCAATCAGTAGTTGCACGTTTTTCGTCGCGACATTTCTCCACCAGGTGAGCCACCTCGGGAGGTGGGGGGGCCCAGCGGAGAGTCACCAGGGAGGTAGGCAGAGGCAGCGATAAAGTGCTCCCTCGTATTTCCCTCCGTAATGGTGATTTTATCGCGACGAGGTCCCTGAAACAGAACTCGGAAACATTTAGTGCTTGTACATCATTCTTAAAGTAAATGCATGTTCTTGCAGGAGCGGATTCACTCCTATGGTCATAAATCAACTTACCCTCCTGCGGTTCCTAGACCTGCCACTCGTCCTCGGTGAACCCAAGGTTCCTGGATGAGGGCAACATCCCATGTGCCAGCTGCGAGCAGCTGGCAAAGGTTGGCGGTTGCCACCTTACTGTGCTGCAGGTTGATCTGAACCACCCGCAGCATCAGTAGGCGTTCCCACCACCTTGAAGGTGACTCTCTGTACGTGGAAGAAGGCGCGAAATTGTTGCCCCCCTCAACCACCCCAGAGAGTCGTTATCTATGTTGAGCACCAAAGACAGACCTTTTGGATCCGCCTTGGTGGACAACAGCTTCCATTCCCTTGTATTGAGTCCAGGATTTTGGGCCTCAAATAAGGGAATCAGTTTTCTGGCATCTGACCGGTCCAGGAATTCGGTTGGGATCCAGACCCCCACCTTGACCCGAGCCAGATCAGCCAGATCTTTGGCGGGTCCAGTCCGAAGACTAGCCCCGTCCCATGGCTTCAGCTCTGCCACCTGCTCCTCCAGCCAGCCTTTCGACCGTCCATTAGAGCAGGTAACGTAGACCACACCATTGCTGGTGTAGCCACTGCAGAACTGTGGCCCCTGTCCTGCGGGTGAGTCCATGGCTGCCCGAACAATGGATCCATACACAAGGTTGGCCTCCACGTCAGACAGCCGCTCCGCCGGATGGTTGCCATGTGTCACCGCCATTTTTGTGGAGCTGAGGGCGTCGCTATATGCCCCAGGGGGAACCCTGGGTTGTCCACTCCCAGTCTCACAACGTTTCTTGGCTGGTGGCTTTTTTTTGCATCAGAGGGAGGAGTACATGAGAGTCGCGATTCCGCTTGCCGCGGTGTCCCCTCCATGGCACTCTTAGAGCCCGCTGATGGGGGAGGGGCCGAGCCCCGCAGTCCACCCATCCCCGAGGTCCCCGAGGTGCCGGGCATTGCCAGCAGCCCAGAGCCCCAGGAACAGCAGCCCGCAGTGCACCGCCCCAACCCCACCCCCAGCCTCCCCCCTCTTTTTGCTCTTTTTGCGAGGGCGTGGTGGAAGCCCTTGCTCTTGGGCACGTAGCCTAGCCAATTTCCTCTTCTGAGCTCCAGAGAGTTTTTTGGCAGGCCTATTTAACGCCCCGTTGTTGCCACCAGGGGTCGTCCTCCTGATCAGTGGTAGGTGGGTCGACATGAGCCCACCTGCCACGACCATTGGTTCTGTTGGGGAATCATCAAGGGTGAGTTGGCCCAGAGATTCCTCAGCAGCTTGTGTGTCAGGGTTAGTTGAGCCCTGAGCACTTGTGTTTGTTTGTTTGTTAGTTCTGTTTGGTTCATATCTGTCCCACGAGAAGCTAGGGAATTAAAGGTCAGTCACAGTAACCGAAGTTACCGGACCCCATTCAGAGCCCCGCATGAATGGTTAGGCCTACTTACACTCAGGGTTCGGCAGGTGCCCTGAGGAGTACGCTTGCTAAGAGTGCACTTTACCCTCTGCACCCATGAAGACCCCCCAGGCCTGTTTCCAGAGCTGGAGGACCAACACAAGACCATGGCACAAGACCCTCGAAACCTGGTCTTGAGGGTTTGTGTTCCATTTTTAGCGACCCGTGCAATGGTGCCACTGGCCGATGGGATCTGCAGTCCAAGGATCACAGCCCCATGTGCAGTGACCAGTGGAGACCTAGATCGAGCCCCCCCACCACGACAAGGTAATGGAACGCGGGGGGGAATGGAACGCGATCGTATTTTGGTCAGCTAAAATTTGATCGGAGATTAGGCCTTTTTTGCGATTCACACT